>JAUMHA010119948.1:6528-31973 GCA_032359765.1 Saxidomus gigantea
CCCGCGCCAAAATGCCAGTAATTTCATATCGAATATAGTTTGAAGTTATAATATGGTAAAAAATTAATTAAATCATTCATTGGAAATATGGAAATTTTATGAAAGAAAGAACAAAGAAAGAAAGAATCTTAATAGTGACTGATAATACCCATGCTTGTTTGTTTACCTTTTTGGATAGAATAATAAAATGCCTACTGCCTGTCATTGTCATTATGGAACAATCACAGCTTACAGGAAGTTTAAAACTGTTAACCTTTTGAGTTAATGATTTATACTAGAGTTTGTTAAATAATCAGCTCCTAAAATTTTGAATCAGTGGCTTTGACTTCAAACAATAGGTCTGACATGTTGAATTTAGTGGCAAGTCATCACATGTATTGATCAAATAAGTTTAAGCAAATAAATGACGTAGAAAATGCAAGATTTTACTTGTTGAATTTAGTGGCAAGTCATCACATGTATTGATCAAATAAGTTTAAGCAAATAAATGACGTAGAAAATGCAAGATTTTACTTGCGTATTAAATACCATGGTACAGGTGCCACCATACAGGTACATATCACTTCTCAAAATAATTGCAGTATACCCATTTTATTGCGTTCCCCTATTAAGGTCTAGCTAGGAGAAATGTCAGGGTTGTGACGATAGGTAGCCCAGGTATCAGATCAGGTCTAAAGTTATTCTTGAAAATGACTAATGTATATGAAAAATTGGCTATTTTTACAGGCGAGATTTCCAGTTTTGATGTAGACAAGGATAAAAACTCCTTTACAATACGTGACTTGGTAGAGGACTACAGATACAAGGTGTGGTTGAACGCAAGGTCAGAAGCAGGTCTTGGACCAAGGAGTGATGTAATTTACAGTGTTGTTATTGACAGAAGTAAGTGGTTTTACAAATGAATTATTACAGTTTGAAAGTTACTGACCACATTGTTATGGTGAAATTGTCAATCCCATGTGTTTGTCACTGTTGAGTCACCTGTGGTCACATATGTTGCTAATATTTTAGTGCGCTCTTGACCTTTCTGAATTGAAAACTAACCAAAGCACTTTAGAGGATAGATCTATTCTAGTTCAATTCTAATCAACTGCTTTTGTGGAGATGTGTTTCCAAGGAAACAAGATTTGAAATGATGGATTAGCTACCGTTTAGCTATGAAGAAATACTCGTAATCCTGTATGTAGCAGTTGTTAGAGAAAAGAGGACGGCGACTTCAAGAAGAGTTAGAAAATATGTTTAATTACCCTTTTAAATTAGCTTTTTCAAAAAGTTTGTCTCCTTAAACTCACAATATGCATATGTCTTTAGTAACAATATACCATTTAAATAATGCATCCAGTGAAACAGAGATTTAAACTAAATTTTGTTACTGACAATTTTCAAAACAAGTCTCAGAATTTCTTTGGCTTAAAGATTTTATAGTTTCAAGCTATACATGTGTTCTTTGAAACACTGTTATCTCCTAATAGCATCTCTTAAAGGACCACTCAATAGATGGTGGTGAAACTTGACTGGTTTGTTCCTGAGACAATTATTTTTTCTAAATTTGTTCAAAGAGCTTCAATCCATGCAGAATTGTAGTTGCCATGGTAAAACAAAAGGAAGAGGGATGTTGATAAAAATAGACATACATCCCAGAGGGTGTGGCCACACTAATAGACATGCATCCCAGAGGGTGTGGCCACACTAATAGACATGCATCCCAGAGGGTGTGGCCACACTAATATTCTCTTCTGAAACGAGTGGTCAGATTTTCAAATGAATCAAGGATAATTGTAAACTGTTGTGAGATTTCAAGGATGACTTCACAAAAAGACATGCATTTTGATATATTAGACATCATTTTGAACAAAGACTACATTTTGTTTTCTAGTTGAGACAGCAGGAAATAGTGAGATTCTACATCTTGGTTTGTTTCAATTTTAATTGAGATGTTGCTTGCCCTGTATATTAATACAATTTTATGATAGAACTATGCAGCTTTTTTTAATTTGAAAGTGCTTTATTTACATAAGGAGAATGCAATGCAGACATCTTTTCAACAAAGTCCGCTGTGTAGTATTGTCAAAATAAATGTCTGTGTCTTTTATTTCAAAGCTTGTTCTTAAAGACATACCTAATACATAAAATTAAAAAAAGAAATATTACTTGTGAGAGTTCGGAAATCCTTCGTCAGTCAGTGATTCTCTCATAATTTTGTTTGAAATTGTTGAGACCTGGTGCTGCAACATTTTTTTCATACTTCAAAAATTTAGTAATTAGTAAGAGGAACGAACACTTTAATAATGTGCTTTTGGTTTGTGTATTTTTGTTTTTGTTTTGCATGAATTGAGACTGGGAGAATTTGTCTGCTGAAGAATGTATGCATGACATCAGATGTATATGTTGTGTACGTTACAGTTTTAGGATAGAAAATATGTGTTCTAGAAGCATAACTCTCACATGAACTTACTGAATGCTTCAATATCTATGCTTGTAAATGTCTTAATTAATATATCTTTGAACTGTTAGCACAGACTCATATTTTATGTTTTATGTAATGAACAGCACATATAGTTAGATTCTGTGTAAAGAATTCTGTTTTACTGTGTTATGTCTATTTTTGATGTGAATGAATGAGTGAGTGAGTGATTTAGTTTATGTAAAAAAATCTGAAAATAATGCCTAGTGAAAAACTACAAGTAGGGAGCAAAATATTGATTGACCTTTGGCAAGACCCTTCTATTTTTAAGAGATAAAAGTTGTTTCCTCAATTCTAAAGTCAACAGGTCAAGATCAGGGTGACGTTTATTGCAAAACAAATAATTGGCTGTCAACAGAGGAGAATACATGTTTTACAAACATCTCATGTTTTGTATACATTTAGAATAAATGTCTTTATACATTACCTATCCAGCATATTAGGATAGTAGAAAATTCTTCATAATTTGTAGTGAAGATGTGTTATTGAGTTAGGCATTCTCTTATATGTAGATGAATTTCCTTATACATTACAGTAAAGCTGATATGTTGCAATTTCAGGACTGAATTCTGGTGAGATAGGTGGTATTGTAGTTGGTGCCCTATTTGTCATGATCATCTTCATATTTGGTATAATATTGTGTACAAGGTAAGTTGACAGCTTGTATTCTAGTGTCTCACAATGGCTCACTGAAACATGTAGTTTAGTTGTTAAATAGTGGCTGCTCAGATGGACTAAAGAATGACCAGCTTCATGATAGGAAAAAGGTGTCCTTGGCATACAGGTAGACAGTATAGAATTCCTTGCTCATATTGCATGCAGATATAAAATAAATATTCTAACATGACTCACGATTTTGTCTCTATATACAAAGAGTAGAAAATTTATGTTATATTAAACCATAAACAACGCGGGAACCGATTTGCTGTAAACATGACATCATATTGCGCCGCATGACGTTAAATGAGCATTTGCGTAGAAAATAAAGCTTTGCATTTATTCACCTTTTATAATATCTGGTCATGTTAGAATCGAAAATAACATCCTTTTCAGCATTGTTATCGTCTAATAAACAATAATTTGTCGTACTGATAGGCAGTTATAAACCACTCAGGCCTTCGTGGCTACATACTGCGTATCAGTACTCCAAATCATTGTTTATTAAACGACTAACACCGGAGAAAGGATGTTATTTCATAAGTGAAAAGCTGCCATGATATACATGTACATGTAAACAATAGTCTATGGCACCCATGGCATGTAGGTACAAAAGTAATGCACTGGCCCATGGCACCAATGGTAAATAGTGCATGGTCCTAAGCGCATAAAAATAATCATAAATAACATCAGGCATCCATTAAATACAGGCAGACATATGCATATTGCAAGTATGTTTCAGTTTAGTGATATTTTTGGGGGTTAAGACCACTTTCACACAAAAACCTCATTTTGGAGGGGGGATTGGCCATGATAAATTGACTCTTGTTACTTTTGTGTGTGTGGAGGGGGGGGGGGGGGGGGGGGGTTGCAAAAAAAGAAGTTGTTGGCTTTCAATATTTTTACTAACAAGGTCTATACTGCAGTATTTAACTTGAATATTTTGCAAAGGTTTTTGTCACAAATTTATCTAATTTTACAGTAGATCTGTATTGAATGTAAAGCACTTTCTAATGTATGTCTTCAAAACATCGGTGAAACATATCTGAAATGCAAGGTTTAAGTTTGTAACACTTTGCCTGGTTGGTCAGTTTTGAAAATCACTTACTCAGAGCAGTCTAAATGCCGCGTTTTGAGAATTCTTGCAGGGAAAAGTGATGTAAGTATATTGTAAAACATGCAAGTACCATTAAATTGATTAAGCTTGTTTATTGATTGGCATTTCCTTTTACGACTTTAAGAAAGAAAATTACTGTTAAAAGACAGGAAATGCTGACATAGCACATTCCAGGTCATTGCATATTGCTTAATTGCATGTCTTGATTAATTGCATACAAAGTCAAGACACTGAAGTATCTGTTTATAATTATGTAAGAGGCTCTTCCTTAAAGCATGTCATAGGATGTAGCAGAAAACTCTGCATTATTCATAGTGACTTGTATAAATGGATCATTCTTATACACACTGTAATATTGAATGTTACTCTAAAGGCAGAACTATTTTTGTACAAATAAGGATATTTTCTTCAGGATGTGCATTCAAGCAATTAATGTGATACTGATTAATAATGGAAAGAGATCATATTGTTTCAGGAGATTTGATCATTTCTGCAACATAATGATGATGTAACAGTATTTCACAGAGAAAAGTGTCCCTAGACTATGCCATATTGTTTTTACAGTACATGAATTTTTTACTTAATTTTACTGGTAGATGTTTTATTTGTTTTTATTTGAATGTTATAAAGTTAAAACCTTACCAAAGTTGCTTCCTAGATTTTTGCAAATATTACTTTTGTTTGTCAAAATATTTTTTAAAAAGAGTGAATAACAAAGAAAAAAACAATTTGAAATATCTTAAAACTAGTGCTATGAAGCTGCATGGATTTTCATCAATCTTCAGAATTTGCTAAGTTTTTTGGGATATTTATGTTTCAGCTGTAGTTGTCCACAAAGTTTAACTTTTGAGCTAAAGTAATGTCCAGTATGTTTGACTGGGTTATAACATTTCTGATTTGTTGTTGTTTCAAGGTTAAATGCCAATTTCAACAGTATTTCAGTGATTTTAATAGGCAGCTTACCTAACCAACGTTCCTGGGACTGACCAATACTAGACCCCTATCTTGCAACCATCATTCCATGGTGTGACAAGTACTAGATAAGAAACTACACAGCTTCTCACATAGAGAGAAATTCTATTTTTTACTTGTGTCTATTGCTAGTTGAAAAAAATAATGCATTTTGATGAATCAGCATATTTGAACAGTATGGGGAGTAAGAGAATATGCAAGTTAAACTCTGGTTTTATCTTACCTGTGTAATAAATAGATAAATACATGTTTGGCATATACTAATGAGCTATAAGCATACAGTAAAAGGTAAAGCCTGTAGTTTTCTTCTGAGTAAGGTTATTCCTGCACAGCACGTTATTTAAAAGAAACATGACATCTTTTTGCACTAAAAAACAACTTGCACTAGATCAGTGTTATTTATAGTTAGTACAGAAACTTGCATGATGATTGTCAGTGTTTCAGGCAAATTTGTGTGTACACAACTGTTTCATATGGGGCCCCAAAAGTGACATGAGATGCATTTTTTTATCCACAATTTTTTTTACGTACTATTATTTTGTAATTGCAAAATGTATAATGTGTAATGTGAAATAATATTTTGTAATTGATGTTGGCCAAAATGTTCCAATCTGTCAAATCTTAGGCTTCAATTTTGAGTTCACCTTGCACAATGTGCCAGGGTGAGCTATATATTTGGATCTCTTACTGTCCAACACCTGTCCATTCATATTACCTTAAAACAACAATTCCTCTAAAACGACTGCGCCAATGTTGATGAAACAGGGATGTGCCTTGCATGAAGCTCCATCAAAGTTGTTCAAAGAACTCCATTTCATGCAGAACTCTGGTTGTCATGGCAAAAGAAAGGAAAAACTTTAAAAATCTTCTTTTCAATAAAAAAGACCCAGGGCTTAGATATTTGGCATGTAGCATGGTCTAGTGAACCTCTACCAAGATTGTTCAAGTTATTAACCTTTGGTCAAAATTGACCCTTTCTGATTTTGTTGACTTGTATTACAGGCAAAGATGGTCAGGTGAGCAAAATAGGACTATCTTGACCCTCTTGTTTTATGTATTGTGGTAAAAATGAAGCATTATATTAAGGTCAAAAGGAAATCATACAGACACAGTGACAGTTTTCAAGCAATCATTTATGACATTCATAGGCTCTAAATGTGGCCCATGCTTTTTGTAACTTTGCAATTTCTATATGTTTCAGCTTGGTGTTAACACAAGACTTTAATAATTCAATGTTCAGTGACTAGTAAGTCATAAGTAAATTGTTCTTTCAAAACATCATTTTTTTTTTTTTATTCAAATCAAAAGCGGCTTCGATCATTGTCATCACATTCACATCTTATTACAACAGTGAGATACCAAAATGATGTCAAGGCTTGATATCAAATTGTTTGTTTTCAAACAACCAGACTCACTTGATGTAGTCATGGTAACAAGTGTAGTTATGGTAACAGTGTTAACATTTGGTATTAAACACAACAACAGCAAAATTTTACAGCTTGTGTACACACATATTTTCCTTTGCACAAAGTAGATTGAAGCATGGCGTAAATATATTCACAAATGTGCTTTACTTTGTTGCAGGCGAATATTTAGGACGTTGAAGCAGAGATATTTTGTGCCAGTCCCCATAGAAATACCTCACACATCCTTGCCCCCCTTACCTCCAATAGTAAGTTGCTTTATGCTTGTATACAGTGATGTTTTCTTTTTATCTTCTGCCACGAAAGCTGAGAAGTGAATAGAATGGTCTGTGTGTCTGTCTGTTTGATATATCCTAAACCCCTTAAAGGAATTTCATCAAATTGAGGTCAACTTTTCATCTTTCACATCAATGTGCTGACTTCATCTACCTGGTAAACCAGGCAAAGGTCATCTTCAAGGTCATGCTTGCCTAATATACCTTAATGCCATGAAATGCCTTTTTCCAGTATTCAGCTCACCCAGACATGCAGAATTCAAGATCCAACCATGTTGGTTCAAATTCCCAAGTCAGATTACTTTAGTTGTGTTATTTTGTGTATGTTCTCTCTTTAACCTCTAAGAGAAATTTCACACCACATTGACACTATATAATATAGTATAGTATAACTATATAAATATTGGTTTAGGGTCATGTTCAAAGACCAAACAGTTTCAGATCATGCCACATCCCATACCTCCTGAATCAGTCAAGAAATTTGATAAAACTTTGATCAGGTGTTTATTTCTGAGAGGATAAGCAAAGTCTCTGTTCATCTGTTAAGCTTTAGGTCAAGTAAAGTAAGGTCAGATTTATTTTTTATGTGGCTTTTAATAAGCTTAATCTTGGATGAATTTCACCGAAAAACCTGACTCAAGTAATCACCAACTTGAGACGATGCCTACATCTTGTTAAACAGGTTTGTTCAAAGTCAGGATCATATCCCAAGGTCATCTATTTTCACCTTTCTTGTCAACAGCCATGTGAAAGGATTGAACTGAATGTTTATCTTTTCAAGAGGTTGTATTTGACAAACAATCCAGTATTGCAGTTTGAGGTCAAGGTCTCAAGAGGTTGTATTTGACAAACAATCCAGTATTGCAGTTTGAGGTCAAGGTCTCAAGAGGTTGTATTTGACAGACAATCCAGTATTGCAGTTTGAGGTCAAGGTCTCAAGAGGTTGTATTTGACTGACAATCCAGTATTGCAGTTTGAGGTCAAGGTCTCAAAAGGTTGTTTTTGACAAACAATCCAGTATTGCAGTTTGAGGTCAAGGTCTCAAAAGGTTGTATTTGACTGACAATCCAGTATTGCAGTTTGAGGTCAAGGTCTCAAAAGGTTGTATTTGACAAACAATCCAGTATTGCAGTTAGAGATGAAGGTCTCAAAAGGTTGTATTTGACAAACAATCCAGTATTGCAGTTTGAGGTCAAGGTCTTTGTTAATGTTCTTTTCCTTTGTCTCATGAGTTACAGAACTGTCTGTCTGGCCAAATTTTTAAAGTCATAATGTGGCAGGAGATGAGCTTTTTCTTAGAATGCCTTGTTTCAAGTGAAGGTAGAAATAGATGTGAAACTTTGTGAAATAGTTGAGTAGTCACATACCTTTACTCTATGCACTGTCCAAGAGACAAAAATGTTTGCGCCAATGGTTAAGAATGCAAATCATTGCCTGAAAGCTGATATGTTAGTTACAAAAAATGATTGATCAAATAAAACAACTTGGTATTACACCATTATCTCTGGAATAGAGACATATTGAAATCCCACTGTCTGATCTAAGGTTCTGTAGCTATAGACTGGCTAGTATGGAGAGGTAAAACTGTTAGGTGAAGGTAATACAGTCAATTCTAATTCTATTGCACACTACATTTGTATTAAATTAATTACATGGCAGAAAAAGAGAGGACATTCAACTGTTGTAGGTCAGACATTTTCTGTATGCTAGTTTGCATAAAAGATATAATATTTAAAGATTTATTAAGGTGTCAACAAGTCAGTCTGTCAATTTCACAGAACCAAAGAGAAAAACCTTTTAACTTGGAATGTATTTATGACTCACAGAAGAATACTTAGCAAGCATGTCAACAAAATTGTCAGTAGACTACTTAATCCTTGTTGACTCTAATATCTGTAATTCATCAAATAAAATGTTACATATTTCCGTTTACTAGCCGATGCCGCCGCGCCAAAACACCCCAGACTCGGATAGTTCAGACGGAATTTATGAGAAAATTGTAGAAGGTCCACCAAGCCCCAGCTCTTCAACAGAATCCACAACTGGTGTTGAAGCTCCTCTTATCAGCAACAAATTGAAACTTTCATCTTTAAAGGTATAACTATTTAATTTTCAGTAATCATGTTTGTTTAAATTCAGCATCAGAGCTCTTTTCTTATCTTTGAATGAAGTAACAAAAATTGAGGACTTTGTTAAATGCAATATATTGTTGTATGTAAATCACCAAGCAATATAATGACCTCCTTAGCTTCTTTGCCCACTTCCTGTCATCATGGACCAACTTTAATTCCTCCTCAGTTTCATGTCAAGTCTGACAGACCAATTTCAAATAATATCACAGATATTGCATGTAGCACAAATGCTTGAATAGCACAACACCGAAGCAGTAACTTCTAAGGTCAAGGTTACATTTTGGATTCAAAATATATAACATAATGTTATAAGGGATTTTTTTGTTCAGAGTCAATCTTTGTTACACCTTAGGTCACAGTGAGACAATAAGACACATGAAGGACCTTGCACCCTTGTTAAAAGGTCAAGGTTTTGGCTCATTGAACTCAAGCTGGATATAAAAAGTCTTGCAACAATCATGTCCAGAGAATAACTCTTGTACAATGAGGAATGATGAACTTCTTATCAAAGTATAGCTTGATGGTCAAGGTCAATCTAAGGTGTTCAGAACCTATTGAAAAGTGATTTGTTTTGTGTGTACCATGTAATTTATCCAGACTGCTGATACACCAAGATGCTCAAGTATTTTCAGTTTACATTAACATTGTAAATGTATTGTCATCAAAGTAACTGTCTCTTACTTTACAGCATCATATATATGGTCATAGTCGGAAAGATTCAACCCGTCACAGCAGTGACAGTGGGCGGGGCAGTATGAGTCACTCAGCTGATACCCTACTCATGCGGTTACACCCATCACATCTGAAAAAACATAAGAAAAACAAGAAATCCAATAAGTCAGAGAGTGATTCAGGTGTCATTGTGGATGGGAGGGGCCAAGTTTGTACTTATACTAGCCAATCAGAGAAGAGCAGGGGCATGGACAACTGTCATACAAATATTTATGACTTTAATGGTGGGGTTTCCAAAGAGAAATGTGTGGAAGTAAATCCATATAGTTGTGTAAATATTGTTGACAATGTTGATAGTGATTCAGAGCAGTTATTCAAAAACCTTCCAGCATGTGATACAGCAGAAATATCCAAGTGTAATGGAAGCACATTATCCCTTCCCCCTGGCACCAGTAAAATGTCAACATGTGTGTCTTGGCCATTAGAGGTTAGAGCTCAAAGTGCTGGAAACCAGTTAGATTTTGAACATCGAAGACTCAGCTCAACTAAGGAAGCCAAAGAGTTTGAGTCAAGTGATATGAATTCAGAAGCTGGTACCCTTGATAGTGTGGATGATATAGAACATGAAACCTCAGACTCTAGTGGCCAGGAACCAGACAATTCAACAGACAAATCAGATGGGAGCCATGCACCAGGAATGAATTCTTACCTAAAATTTGTTGACAGAAAAAAAATGAAGTCAGTGGAAGATATGTCTCACTTATATGCACATTGTAATTGTGATTGCCATAGAAACAGTAGAAGTCAGGTGGTTGTAGGAGATGGTTATGTAACCGAGGCAGTGATGGTAAATCATTCAGAGGAGAATTGTGATTGCCTACAAAGTAGGATCTCAAATATGCCGGTTCAAAGTAACGATGTATCACAGAAACTGACTGTGCCACACGCTGTAGGAAAGAATGGGTTAGCTCCCTTAAGTCAGGTGTACAACCTTCCACCTCACTTCTATGGCTCCGTGGGAACTGTTTCAGACCCAGCAAGAACAACTGAACTCTGAAACACAACCAGTATATACTAAATATAATATTTTTTCTACTTCATGTTTGTTACCTGTAAGAGAAAGTGTTTGATGGAATTTGGAAATTGAAAAAGTATTATATAAAAATGTTGTAAACGTACATGTACATTCACTTTTGTCCTACAGGTGTCTGTGAGTCAGTCTTACACCATTTTGCTTGTATTCATCATTTTAACATGACTATTTAATCTCAGATAATATGTAAATTTTACAGTTTAAAAAGCATAATTCTGATTCTAGATCTCACACTGGGTAAACTTTGTTCCAAAAGATTTCCATTGATCTTTTTGTCAGTGATATCACTGAGACATTCCTGCAGTAAGTGAGAAGTTACTGAGGAAGCACTGTTGAAAGATTTGTATCATATCTGTTCTTTAATTGGTCAGTGATCACCATGGAAATGATACCAGACCTTCTACATTTGACAGAATGTAGTTACTAACAAATAAAGCAGTCACTTACTGTTTTTTAAATATATGTAGGACACATTATGAAATGATGACATCTCTGTGTTTCCAACTGTAAATTTTTGTTACAAACAGTGAATTTTAAAACTACCAGCTGGACTCCGTGATTATATTTATAGTAAAATATAAATGTGAAAGGTTCATTTGATTAACATGGTAGAAAGTAAAATAAAAAAAGTAGTATATTATATTGTTAGGATAATCACATGTTACAGTGTAAATATTTACATGTTTTTGCTATGTGCCATACCTGAGTGAAAGAAGAGTTGTGGATGGGTACTGGAGACTAACTTCAGAATCTACCGGTGATGTTTTGGTAAAACTAGGCTGAGATTATAACCAAGTAACATGTGAAAGAAATTAAAATGTTCTTACAGTAACATACCATAGATTGCTAACAATAAGCAGACTTCCAACTTTTGTCTGCATTGTCTGGGCATTAATGAACTTCTACTTCATTACTTTGCTTTTATACTTTTCTCTGAAATAAAGTTGTTTGAATGGATTGGAAGAATTTTGAAAGTCACATTATGACGTATCATAAGAGTCTTTTCACTGTTATTGTGCTAAAATGAGGCTCACAAATAGGTTTTTGATATATAACAATTACAAATGTATGGTTTTAAAGAATACACTTTCTTGATGAGTAAAATCAGAGACAAATTTATAGAAAAAAACCAATATTTTATATTTTTGAAGTTGAACAGTGACCTTGAGATCTCCTATATAAATCTTTCTCATCTCTCATTTATTTCTGTTTCACAAATATACATTCCATCATATACATGTTTACTTAGAATTTGTACATGCATATTTCCAAATCGTACATGCCATTATGTACATGCATATTCCCAAATTGTACATTCCATTGTTTTAATATTTTGTTGTACATTTATATAACAGACTTTTTAATTTTTCACAACTGTTATTGTTCATTAATACATATACATTATTTGGTACATAAATAGAATCGTAACTTGATTTATTGTATGCTTCTTGTATGTCTAGTGCTATTGTGTTTGAAATGATTTGGGCATTTTAAGCTCAGTGAGCCAAAGCTCTGGGTGAGCTATACTGATCAATATTGTCAATTGTACATCTGTCTGTCAACATTTACATTGTTGATATGCTAGAAACCCCAATTTAAACTGGATACTTATAACTGTCAGGTTATCTATCTAATTGAAAATTGGGTTGGAATGAAACAGTCATCTGAGGTTCAAAAATAGGTGATGAGGTGTTAGAGAATACTGTTGTAAACAGTGCCAGTTCTGATGTCTTCATCTTGAAAAGTACTGTTTTGGAAGTGATCTTGTAATCTAAGGTCAAATAGATTTTAAATAAAGTGTGCAAGAGAGTCACATAGTCTATTACAAAGGACTGGGTTGTCTAGATCAACAGTGGGGGTGGAGGTGGGGCAGAATGGAGAAAAGCTCCTATCTCCCCCCCTCCTGCTGTTGGCCAACCAAGTTTCCACAGGAGGCTACGTTACATCCTGCAATCATCAAATATTCTACCAAACTTTGTCAGAATATTGGGAACTTCTTGGTTGGAGTTGATACTGATCTTAGTTAAAAAATTGGGTCAGTGGGACGAAAAGAAAGTAATCAGTTTTTGTATTCATTAAGTCTTCATGATACTGCTAAATGCTTATCCTGATGAATTTTTGGTTAAGGTAGAAACCTGGTCAATTCTTGGTTAAGGTAGAAACCTGGTCAATTAGTGTTTAAGGTAGAAAGTGGGCCATCTTGGATCAACAAGATCACCATGTCAGGCACAATGATGAATTTAAGACCTATTGGCCCTGAATTGGCTCATTATAGATACATGATTGTGTACTATGATGTGAGCAATGTAGGCCTATCTTGGCTCTCTTGTCATACACAGATGCATTGTAATTTTCAGTTGACCACTATAAATCTGTTTAAGCATTGCTATAGACAAATGGTGATATTTGTATTAGCACTTCTAAACTACACTCATAAAAGAGATTCAGAAAGTTGAAGAAATCACTGTTGCTAGTCAAACATTCCTCTGAATAACTTTTGTATAATGGAAATGAAATCTATGAAGATGACTGTTACATACCAACCAGATATGCAGGTATAGCAAGAATAATTGCCATTCTGAGGTAGTGATTGCTAGGTATTTCAAAGCTGTTTAAAATAGCTGTTCCCGGTTTGATATTTTTGTTGACGGGTAGAAGCTATCTGGTAGACTGATTGTTTATTTATTGCATTTCAGTGGAGCAGCATCTGTATTGATGTGTACATTGCTAACTAAATGTGTTGTTGTAGATATTTGTTGACTACATCCATTATCAGCATTATAACAATCAACAAATCTTGGTTGTGAATAAAATCATCAAATTCTTTTTACAAATGTACATACAATCATTTTCATGTATATATTTTTGTGTAACACACGTGATGTGATAGGCTTAATGGCTGTTTACATTAGATGTTAACACTTTGCACTCTTCATTATTGTGTCTTTTAAAACTGTGGGCATAAAATTGTGGGTAAAATAATTCTGTTGAATAGACTGAACTTTTATGAAATCAGTTTGCTGCTATAATCTGTGGTTGTTAAGCAGCTATCTAGTGATGGTGTTTTGTCATGCAAATGTGTTGCATCAGCTCTTATATAGGCTGGTGATAGGTTGATGCACTGTCTCTATAAGAGTGGCTGAAAGTGATGCACTAACCTACTATCAGATGATGGACACTCAGACTTTCAGATTTTTTGTTTACTTCAGTCAGTGTTTACATTGTCAATTAAATCAATTTTTTGGTAAATTTCAAGAACCCCCATATGATAAAGTAATGGTACTGTCAAGTTTGAGAGATGCTGTAGCATCATTTGTTTAAATCATACGAGGGATGCTTATTCTGTGCTTAGACAGATTATACTTGACTATAAAAATGATACACTTGAGTATATAGCATGTCATGGTTTCACCAACAATATTCTGAAGCTTTGTAATAGTGCTTAGGGGTTTTTCATTAAACAGTTGCTTCAGTAGCAGTTTGAAACCAAATCTACTGTTTTTAAATAACTTTAGACATTTGATTTATAACCTGATATTTTCTTCCAGAGATGAGATTTAAGTTTTGCTTTACAAACTACTGATTATACATAGCTTAAAGCTAAAGAGTGGCACTTGTCAGCAAATGTACTTTGTAAAGATTGTGGGTTTTTTTAAATAAATAAGTCATCTGAAGAACTTGCATTTAAAATGAAAGTTTTGCTTAACTTACCATACACAGAAAATGACTTAGGACCTACTAAAGGGCATTGATTTTTTTTCTTTTTAAAATTTTAGTTTTCTTTTTTTATGTCATTTAAATGAAGTGCAATGTTTGTTACCTTACATGGGTATCGGGGATTCATACAGCAGGCCAGACTGACTGTTAAAAAAGCATTGTCACATTGACTATTTCCACAGCTCAACAACACCTAATTACCAGGAAGAAAATACTTTCTTAACCTTTCGTATTTGTCTCCCTTGCTTCAGTCACTAAGAAACTTCACACACACAATCTTTTGAAAAGTATATTCACATTCCTGGAACTTTTAAAGTTCATTTATACATGAAATCATCTGGTGCATACTACTTATCCAGTTTTCAAGTAAATAAATTGAATCTTACTGGATCAGATCATCATAAACTGAGGATGTGTGCACTGTATATTTATTGTTCCCTGGTTCAGAAATACCAGAATTGTTGCCTTTGAATCTAGGAGATTCCTATAAGGTTTGACCAAAGTGTTCTGAGTTATGTTCCTAATGACCTTTTTGTGTGGCAAGACTTTAATTCACTATCAAAGTTGGGTTATTAGTCATAATAAGTCGCAGCAAAATTCTTTCTTAGAAAACCTAAAAGATATAAAGCAGTAGCAATACCAAATTTACTCACAAAGTATAAGACTTGGGTGTAGATGAGAAAAAACATGTGAACAGGGACATACATATAAATGTGTATTCAGACATATGAAAATATATTGTATGATAGATCATTATATCCCTAGATAGAGTGCATATCCAGTGTACCAAATTTGTAGACTTAATTATAATCCTGACAGTGCCATCCTTCCCAATATTGTTTATAATTGTACATATCACAAGAGATTTTCATTTTCACAATGACAATGAAACAGACTGAAATTGTAAAATATAGAAATATACATATACAAAAATGTACTGATGTTCGAGTTTTGGGGGCATTTCTTGTTTATTTCTTTTATGCATTACTTTTTAACTGTAATCAGAGTTTTGTTGCAGTCATTAAATATATATTAACTCTTGGGCATTATGAAAGAAGGAATAGTCTATCAAGCTTTGATATTCTTATTCATAAATTATGTTTTCTTCATATTTATATGACATCATGGTGCATATACTATTGACATGGCATTATTACTTCATACATTACACCGTGTCATATTACATGCTCTCACCTTACAGCAGTTTCTGTATGATCAGACTGTTTTATGTAGAAATTTCCCTGTTCCAACAGGTTTTGTATTGAGAGGTTTCAATTACATATTGTTTAAGGATGCATATAAACAGACCTATCATGTTATAGTGGTAGGTGTTTGACATAGAATATATAGCTATACAATTAACATACAGTTAAACTTGGTTTGCTTGAACTTCATTCGCTCGAACACTGCCAATGGCTCTAACCCGACCTGCGGTCCTGGCAAAATCTCTATATAAATCATATTGTACCACCACCAAAGCCTCGAACACCGATCTCTGCTCACAATGTTTATAGCAATAATTAGCAGATTCATTTTAACTTAGTTTATTTTTTCAGAAAATTGAATAAATTATTTAATGATTGACACACATTTCATACTTTTACATTACAACACTTAGAATAAATTGTGAGTTTTAATTTGTCTTTTAATCAAGGGGAAGCTACAAGTTTATAATATACATGCATATTTACATGTGTGTACCATTGTTAGCGCAATAACTCCCAATGTGGTCTCGATAAAGGATGTATGGTGACCCCCATGACTGACCATGCTGACAAACCGATCGCTGGAACTGAAATCGCCAGACCCTTCGAGTTCGAGCGAACGAAGTTTAACTGTATTTGAAATTTTCATTTTTTGTAATTTGAGCTTTTAATACTTGTAGATTTTGTAAGGCATTATGTATTTTATTTGTATAAATTTGTGGCAAATTTTTGCATTTTCTGTCAAAACATGATTGCAGAAATTTAAAACTTGAATTTTTTATCTGTTACAGTGCTACTTAACCTCCACCTTATATTTATTTGTACCTCAATATTCCAGTAAACATACTGGTGTTGAACAAACTGTTTACCTGTACACAGAAATGCACAGCTCCTGACTTTAAATTGAGAGATATATGAGCATGTTGATGTCTAAATTGAGAAATACTCTGTCAGTTGAGTAGTTTTGTTGGTTAAATGAGTGCTGTAACCTACCACTTGCAGGATGTGTTTTACTAGTAACAGGAATCTGGATGGATTTGCTATAGCACATGAAGCTCGGTTAAGGTCAGATCTGACTTAAAAGAAACCAAGTACTTGTGAAATTTCGTAAATAAAATATTCTTACACATTTGTTGACAGCAACTGAAGGTGACAGAATATCTGTAGGATGTTTTGGAAGTCAAACTATCGGTCATGAATGCAGAGTATTACAAAAATTATTCATGTACATGTAGTTTGCATGAAGCTTTTGGAAGCGTTTCTACAGGCTCTGACTGGTTTTTTGATACACAGGTACACAAAGTAGTTATATGGTACAGCAATATGTACACTATGATAAAAGTATGTTACCATAATATGATGTTACACAACATGTTGTCTGAAATTAGAGTGGCAGAGAGTGTTCATTGCAGAATATTGATCCTTATCATCATATTTGAAAGGTTATTGCATCTAACAATTGTGTACATGATTGTTTAATATTGGCTTATTTGTTAGAATTAGACTTAGCATAAATAAGCACTGGTCGTAAAGAAACATTTTGGAGTCATAAGTCACTTGTGTAGATATTGCAAAGTTCCAACAGTTTCGTAAGTTTTGTTTCTTATAGCGATATAGTTTATTTTTACAACCATGTTTTATTTTTTGCCTTACACATACAACATGTTGAGTCATACAGTGATAAGACAATCAACATTCAGAGCCGAGTCATGTGGAAATGTTCCTGTAATGGTTGACTTGTCTAGCTATTTCAGCTCACCAGAGCACAAAATAATCATGTTGAGTTACTGTGATCACTTGATATTAGTCTTGTATTTTCTATCGGCTGGTATTGATCTAACTCTTCAGGAATGGTTACTGGATAATCCTCTTTAAAACTTTTACAAGTGGTTGTACTGTGCTGTACATAATGGCAGCCACATATGAAAATTAAAATCAAATGAATTACATTTCCTCCTAAATTGGTAGGCAATATCTCTCCAAAGTTCACTGGAATGTTCGAGAGATGGTCATACAGCTTTGTTTTAGATTTTCTATGATAACTCAGATGAGTGATAGGAAGTTTCCCAAATTATCTATCATGAGTTGTACAATTCTAAACTTTACGCCTTGTACCAGACATACTAGATATTGCTAACAGTTCAGGAAGGGTCCTTTCGCTAGCTGTATTTTGATACTGCTCCTAGATATATATGTTTATTTTTTATGAAGGTCATGCCCATGGTGTCTTGGAACTTGTATTTTCGCTGAAAGTTCAAGGTCATCACTTGTATGCCTTGTACAGTGTATTGTACAGGTAACCAACCATGGCAGGCGGTTAAGTCTTCTCAATTTTTACCATTGATCCCATTATGATGGGGGTAAATTTGTTTGTGTAAATTTTCAGAATTTTTTAAGTCATAATACTGTATATTTCTTATATGCTTTGATCCTTAAATAATCTCCAATAGAAAATGAAATTATGCAGGTCCTTTAAGGTCTACTGTATTCAAATCATGAACACAAGCTCTGAAGAGCTATTCAAACAGCAAACCAGGAGACTGGAAAGTGATATGTTGTTTCTGTAAACTGTTGGCTCACTTGAGCACACAGTTGTGTATTGTGATCAGTGGTTGTCTGTCATCATGTGTGCATCCGTCAACATTTTGCTTCAAATGACTTCTCCTTAATTATTGCATCAATTTTTAATCAAACTTCACAGGAATGGCCCTTGGATGGGCCTCTACCAAAACTTTTAAAAGAAATATATTCCATTCAGAGATCTGGTCACCATGGCAATAAGAAGGAATATTATTTTTTTTACTGAAAAACTGAAGGCCCAGAGTTTAGATAATGGGCATTAAGTATTGTCTGATGGACCTCTACTCATTTTGTTCAAATCCTGCCTGACCATGTCTAGAGAGGGTTGAGGGGTCACTTCTTTTACATAGATTCATATAGGAAAAGCCTTTAAAATCTTTTTCTTTGACACCACCAGGCCCAGAGCTTAGATCTTTGGTATGCGATACTGTCTGGTGTACCTGTACCAAGTTTGTACAAATCATGCCCCTGAGGTCAATATTGGCCATGCTCCTAGGGTTTTTTTGTCCGTGTATTTATTGTTATTGGAAAAACTTTAAATATCTTTCTGTCGTGACCTTGGCTTGAAGGATAATGGTACTAGGCTGAGCGATATAGGGCCATCATGACCCTCTTGTTGTAGAAGTACCGTATATTGTACATGTAGGCTCATTAATCTATTCCTATATTTCTATTGCTCAATATCGTTATTTTCTTATATTTTTCATTATTATACGCTGTCTTAAATCAAAGAAAGAAAATTTGTAATGTTAAAGCCTCATTAGAATTATGTTCTAACTTTCAGTATAACTGAACTAATTGTGGTAATATAATGAAAATTGTGCATTGTGTTTTCATATTGACAAGTTAAATTGATGAGAATAAAACATAATGTTGTTGTTGTAGTGTTATTTCTTTCTGCAGAATACTTACCTCAGTTTCTAAAATTCTCCCAACTTGGCCAAGAATTATTAAATTTAGTATATTTACAACTTGTATGAGAAGTTACCTTGTAGTAGCATCTTGCTTATATCTTAACTGGCTAGAAGTTACTGATTCTGTCTGTGACCAGTGTAGATCATGATAAGTGCTGTCTGATCAATAAATTGCACTGTCCGCTATTCAGTCTGTAAATTGTCAGTGAACACCCCTTTGAACAATAAATGGTACTGTCTTAACCAAAAGATGGACAAGTCCATTTTAGAAATTTAGTTGGGAAAGGGTTAAAGGAGCCATACATCTTAATCACGAAAGGCTAGTTAAAGCCTGCTTAGCATGACTCTACTTCCATTGTATCACGTAGGTGGCTTCAGAACACAGATTTGCAAGGATAAAACACCTTTTAAACAATAAAAGACAGCAGAGAAGAGTTGCATTTTAAGCTCACATATTGTGACGGCTTGATGGATGTTGTCATCCCTCGTCAACAATTTATTCTAACAACATCTCTGAAACCCCTTGGCCAATGTTAATGAAATGTGGCAGGGATGTGCCTTGTATAAACCTTTACCAAACTTTCTCAAAGAATTCTGATCCATGCAGAACTCTTGTTTGCTATGGCAAACAAAAGGAAAAACTTTGAAAATCTTCTGAAACTACTGATCAGATTTTAATTTGGCACAAATGATCACCTGATAACTCTACCAAATTTGCCAAAATGAAGAACATTCCTTAAAAAGTGAGGCCCAAGTGGGGAGGGGCTGTTTTTCCTATATAATCTATATAAACAATTTAAAATCTTGATAATCTGTGGTTAGAATTTAATTCTATTTTAATATATGTACAGCCAGTTTGCACATTGTTTTTATACCACAGGTAGATCTTTATATGCTACACAAGTTTTGAAGGCAGAATCATAGGTTGCTGGTGTGTGATACAGGGTCTATGGACCTACTAGAGGGAGTATAGGAGAGCACTAAGATGAGCCATTGCTGTATAAAATAAAACATTTGTTTGTGTAGATTCTCATACCTGTATTGCAAAAGTTTTTCCGCATGGTCAGGTCTGTTCACTCTCCTGGTGCATACATTATCAGTGCATTATATTAACCTAAATTTTCAGTCTTTATTTAAAGCTCGTATTTTTATTGGCTATGAAAAGAAAATCAATGCTACAAGGAAAGATAAAATCTAAATCAATATTGCTGTTTACATGCATAACTGGCCTAAGTAAAATATAACTTAATCATATAGCATGTTTTTTTGTTTTTGTTTTATTTTTGTGTTTTTTTTTTTTTTTATTGATATTTCTATTTGAAGTAAAAGGGTCTGACCTAAAGTATTACAATGGTAACAATGGTAACCTTTAATAAACTCAAAGGGAAGATTGATAGTACCTTGCGATCAATGACTTAACAGGTATTTGTTATCAAATATGTGTAAACACCAGTGACTCAGTAAGATAAAGTCCAATACAAAGAATACCTGGTTTAATATGAAATACGACTATAAATAATTCCTGTCTTCTAGGAAAAGAAAACACACCTTAAATTATTTACACTGAAATATAATTAATATTTGTATGATCTTGTGAAATGTGACCTTTTCCAAGAATGACATAGATTGTTTTTACATTGACACCTTTACAACAATTTAGTCATTTAATCTTCATGGATTATCTATAAAAGGTATTTATATTTGATTTACATTGCGGATATTTTTTTCATTTGCTTGTTTGCATTTGCATGTTGATATAAAAGCGTGAGTACTAGGTTGAGCTTGATAATTTCCATGTTGATTATAGTGATAATTGAATTACTACGAATACGTGCTGTATTTAAAAACATTGATCATAACTATTGTACTGTAGTGCATAATATGTCTGTAAAACCACTTTAAGTTACTAGTGACAGTAATGGAATTCTGCAGAATCCTGTCAACAGTTCAAACAGTTATTTCATATACCTCTTTAAGGCTACTATTAAAATATTGTTAGTTAACCCTCTTCCAAGAAAATCTAGACATAGAGAAAGAATATGTGCTCAACTAAATCTTATTTTTACAAAATTTACTCTAATTATTACTGATCAAAAAGAGTTAAGTCCAATAACTCTGCTTCACATTTTTTTAATGTTAATATTTGTTTGTTGCCTGGGCCAAAGACCTATAACAACTTTGATAAGTAGCTTTATAGAACTCCTTGATGCCATAACAGGGCACTGTTACAGCTATGGCTATGTTGTTTTTGAAAAAGATACTAATGTATAGTTTACTTTCATGCACAAAATTGTATTTTGATGATCATTTAAACAGAGAAACATGTCCATGATTCACTTCCGAATAAACTTCCAGGAAATATTGCCATGAAGCTTAGTGACAGAGGTGGCTATTAAAGGAGGGGTTAATTTGTACAATGTAAAGATAATAGGGACCTGTAAATCAAAAATCTTGACCACCTAAAACAAACACACTTGTAAGAATTTCAACATACTTTGCAGAGGCATTAATATGAAGTCTTCTTAAAGACAATTGAACAGGAATGTGAGATGTGGCGACAGGGGTCCTGACAGACCTGTGTATTTACAATAGGGGTCTTAGCAAATGATAGACTAGCTTCTGTTCTCCATAACTAGCTACTGTATACCTACAGAAGATAAAAGTTGATAAATGCTAGTGTACACAATTAAAAGAGTTAAGAACTTCTTATTTGAAAAAATAATGCCCAATAAGAATGAAAAAAAAAAAGTATTTTACCTATTCTTTTCCATAGAATTTAGGCACATTTAACACATATGTGGTGTTTAGTACATTGTCAATGTAATATCATAAAGGTATGCACTGAGTGAAATGTTAAGTTATGTAAATAATTTACTGAAATAAAGAGACAAACTAGACTACATTAAAATAATAACAACATTGACGGGTCGATATGAAAATGGTCATAGGGTCCTTAATCTATAATAAACCAAATAAAGGTCACAGGGGCCCATATATCAAGAATCTTGACCATCTAAAACATTAACACTAGTTAGAATTTCACAGTGTTGGTCAACTTCACTGACAGTTCTTGTTTATCTTTGGTTAAATGTTTATGTCAAGTTTACTTAATTCATTCATGAACCTTACAAACAGTTTTATTTATAAAACATAGTTATCTTTTAATAACAATTAAGTAGACATGAAAACAGAGTTAATTGAACCATTTAGCGAGTTCTTCTGATTAAGGAACTCATTAACATCAATAAAGTTACATAAGCCTGGCCCTGTATATAATTCATGTTTAAACTCAGCTGTGTATTGATTTCATGCATGCATACCGATCTCTTTCAACATCAGCTTTTATACCGGACTCCAGATGTAGTACCGGCTATACCGAAGTACCAGCATTTAGCGTAAAATGACATACGCATACTCGAAAGTAGGTTTTCCCAATGTGAAACCCGTAGTTCAGACACACGTAATGGGAAATTATGTATCAGAAGATTCTATCAAAGTGTTTATTATTTCAATTTGTTCACTCTAGGGCAGAGTTTGTAATAATGTATCTTTTTGACGAATACCGGTAGATCTTCGTAATATTTTGGCTTTGGTTTTGAATCGGATCGCTATGAAGCCGACTGTGAGTATACATGTATGTTACATATTTATAGCAATATTGGCTCTGCCATTGTATTGTTTCATTTCACAGATCTGATATTTTATAACTGAAGGTGAACAACTATAAAATATCAGCCCATAAATTCAGTTTGCCTTCGGAATTATAATCTGTGTCTTCCTAAGGACTTTACCAATTCTTTGCCACTGGTAGGGATTGCACCCGGGATTCTGAGGCGAACGTGCTACCTTCCCATCAAGGTGGCTCAGTGATGGGATGATAGTGGCTTCATCAAAATACTGTTTCATCAAACTTAACTTTGTGTACGATAAAGGAAGTAGTTTAGTCAGGCTGAATAAATCGCAAAAAAAAAAATTGTTAATTTGTCCTAAATGCCATTTTTTAATTTATTAAAAGATTTGCATTGAAAATAAATTTACTTAAAACATTTGTGATTGTTACTGATGTTTCT
This sequence comes from Saxidomus gigantea, assembly GCA_032359765.1. NCBI lineage: Eukaryota > Metazoa > Mollusca > Bivalvia > Venerida > Veneridae > Saxidomus > Saxidomus gigantea. The sequence continues at coordinate 29,821 of JAUMHA010119948.1, forward strand.
TACAATCAGTTTCTAACATAAGATTGATAAACTTCTGTTTTGTGGGCCAGTACTGTTTAAATGTTTCTTTCTGGATAATTAACTCTAAACAGGGTCCGTATATTACATAATATACGGACCCTGCTCTTAAAGGTCCATTGCTAAGACCAAATCAAAGTTTCTTTTAAATCTTGAATTGTAACAGGGAAATACAGTTTGAAACTTGCTTCTTAAATGTTACAATAGTCTTGGAGTATTTCCCTTTTTAAACTACTGCTGCAGAAAAACGTGTGTATTTTTTTGTATTTCCTTAGATTGACCTGGGTGGTCTTTTTGTCCTAATTTCAATTTACTGCATGTTGTAAACAGTCAAAGATATACTTTGATCATTGGAAGTGAAGTTCTTTCAACTATATTTCAAAATAGGCATGCATATTCATGAACAACCTATTTACAGCCTCTTTCTGTGAGATATCTGGAAAATTACAAAGACATTGGAAAACTGGAAAACCTATTTTCGTTTTTGAAAAGGCAAAGTATAATTTATGAATTGTTTTGTTAAATTCAAATTTTCAACAATATGGTCACATTCGATGAAATATAATCATATCTTTCCTTCTGAGAAGACACTTACATTTTGTATTACAATTCCAGATTTAAAAGAAAATTTTATTTGGTCTTTAACTAGATCTGTGTGTGAAATGCTATTGTTCCATCAAATAGTGCTATCTTGGCTAGCCTGTTTCGCACTTCTTTACAAATTTAGTTTGACAAATAGGTAGTTTGACGACATCACTGTAAATAAACAAACAAAACAATGGTTATACTGGAGAGCCAAATAATTTAGGCTAGTTATCTGCATGCTTTTTCACCATGGTCGGGTATATTGATACATGAACATGTATATTGCACACAAACCATATGTCTCTTATACAATATAAATTACAAGATACAAGAATCCAGATAACAATGTTAGGGGATGATTCTGTTTCACTGTATCAATTCAAGTATTCAAAATAAATCCAGGAAGAATGTCATTGTGCCAATAAACAAACCTGATATATTGATGCCTTTGTACCTGGTTAGAAGCATTGATGCTGATTTTCCTCAGATGAAAGGAAAATCGACATGAATTTTAAAATAACTTGTATTTTTGGGCTCAGCAACTACTCTGCAGTATTGACGAATGCATCATTTTCCTGTGCATTAATTATTCTGATGCACTTGTGTTGTAACGTCATTTCTGATTGGTTAGGTCATTTTAATTTGTGGCAGTAAAATAACATATTATATAGTCCCAAATATGGAACGATCAGCAATGGCATTGTGTATTAGAATAGGGTTATCCGTTTAGTGATTTGGTCATTTGCAACAGTATATACAGTTTTTATATAGTTGCAAACAGTTTTAACGTCGCCTTTATAAATATATGCAACCATTAAAAACTATATATTCAGTCGCAAGTATAAAAATTACAAAACAGTTAACCTTATAGTAGCTTCTTAAAACAGCCATGCATATGATAAATCAGGTGTTACATAAAAATGCAAAACAAAATATCTTGCCAAGTGCAAGAATTACATATACTTGAGGGCTTGTCCTTAGGGATTCAGTACATGTTGAAATACTATCACCTCTTCTCTTATATTTCACCATGAACTGAATTATCAAGAACATTGTTGCATTAGTAAATCAGAATGTATTTTTTCATCACTAAGACATTGTGCAAATTTAATGACATGATTCCAAACCGAAACACTAACTCTGATTAAGTCCCTACCCTAACTTTTACTTGTACAAAATGGGACAATTTCAATTTTATGTTTTTTGTCAGAAAACTTTTAGAAATGTCAGAACACCTTGATTGAATTGAGATCATAGTTTATATCAAAAAGTTTCAGAGTTGTGGTGAAACCCAGGTAAGAGATATTAGATCTATCAGTACCCTCTTGTACTTGCGTACTGGTGAATTAACATCCTTCCAGCTGGCCTGATGCACAGTAAAGTGCCCAATTGGTGTAAAAAATGTGTACAAGGCCATATCTTTTTAACTTACCATGATAGAGCCATGAAATAAAGTTTTTAAGAAAGCTGTACTGTACATAAGAATGTGCAGGTGAAAATTTTTCATATATTTCCAAACGTTTTTTTACAGGATCTGCAGAACCGGTCCA
>JAUMHA010120060.1:0-17625 GCA_032359765.1 Saxidomus gigantea
GTAGAGTCTTCTCAATAAGACGTAATTTGTCTAAACTGTGCAACATTTACTTCAGTAATATATTTACAAACTTGATTGATATACAATGCGTAAAGGAACAAATATTAAATTGTGTACATGTGTTTAAATTGTGCATTATTGGAAACTATAAAGAGACATTGTTTTTAACGCATTCTTCCATTACATCAGAGCAACTTCGAACTAACTTGAACCAAGTTCAACCGAAATAACATAAATGGTATATGTAACCTGGACACTTGACATCATTACAAGTTTCAGTCTTGGAATTGCCACCGGTACAGTTATTTCCTCCGTGAGCTGGAGTCGGATTCGTACATGTCCGGTCGCGTGACCTGGTACCAGCTGAACACGTTTGTGAACACTTTGACCAATCTTGCCAATCAGACCATTTGCCATTGACTGAAATCAATTGTATGAATGTTCGAGTAGTATCGGATTTCATGCCAGGTAATTCCAAATAGCAAACGGCTTATTTTTTAGCCCGACCGATGTTTAAAACTCCTTTTGCCTGAAGTGAATGGTGTTTATTTTCGTGACTAAATGTATTCAGTTCAAATTGTATCGTTGTATGTCTCACTTTTGATAGGTTGATAATTTGATAAAACAAATGTGAGTTGGTAGCTGTTGTATTAATTTTTCTTTCAGTAAGTTGCATGCTTTTAACTTTTTAAACATAAACAATAAGAAAGAAAAACAGTATTTCCTAATATGCACATTCTTGAAATTATTAATGAATTGTTTCTTATACCATTCTGAATTAAAAATGTATGTTGCAAATTGAATCGTAAGATGATGGACTTCTATACCGTTCCTTCGTATCTCTATCACAATCCCATAATTCTACTTATTCTGTAACTGCAAAGAATATCAAATTCATTTAATTTCTATTAGAATATGAACAATTACTTGGACAAGCTTTTTCGCTGCATATCACTTTTTCGAATGCCTTTCCACTTCCACAGTCTGCGTCCTTTCCGGAACTACAGTGCCTCAGTCTCGCTGTCGTTCCGTTTCCGCATGAAACTGAGCATGCGTCGTAAAACCAATGTGACCATTCTTAAATTTTGAAGTATTAACTCTCAGACTAAGTATATAAATTCAAATGGTTTATAATTTCTAATTTAACAAACAAAATATTAAGACTTAGACTAATACTCGGTTATCCCCTTCAGGGTATCAATCATTTTTTAATTTTCGACACACTATGACTTTACGACTAACAATAAAATACAAAAGGCAACAAAGTTTGACCCGGCTGTTTTATAATCAAGTGAATATCGAAATTACATATACTTCGCTGACGTCATTAATTCCGTTTTGAACGTACAGACCGATTGTTCTTGTCTTGTTATATATTAATTGTCAGTGGCCAATACTTGACCACTGCTAATAAACCCCATCTACCACTCTGTCTCTATAAAACCATATGTTAAACAGTTAAACTTGGATAACTGGAATTCAGTGTGAATATCGTAGTAAACGGTGAACACACTGTGGATCACATACGACATATTCTAGGGACTTGGAAAGGAAGGCTCAAGGATTTCCAACTCCAACTCAAAATCAACTGTCGCACAGCCAAGTCGCCGCATACGATTCAAAATGTGATAGCAAGTCATCAAGAAAATCAAACAAGTTCAAGAATCCGACGTTATCGGGAAAGTAGAAGGTGCGACTCCATAGGTATCAATCCTGGTAGTCATTTCCAAGAGTAATGGGGACATTTGAATATGCGTTGACACGAGGCAAGCTAACTTAGCAATGGAGAGGGAGCGTCTCCCTATGCCAAATATAGATGAAACTTTAGAAGAACTCAACGGAACCAAATTATTCATGGAACTAGACTTAAACATGGGTTACCACAAAATAGAACTCGACCAAAAAATTAGAGACATCACCTGCTTTGTGACAAATGATGGTATATTCAGATATTAAAGACTAATGTTCGGAATTTTAAGTGCCTCTGAGGCCTGAGAGTCATTCAGCATACACTTCAAGGCATACCGAACTGAAAAAACATTTCGGATGATGTAATTGTGTATGTTTCAACAAAAGAAGAACACGACGCGACCTATAGAAAAGTATTGCGACGTCTTCGAGACAAACATTTGATAGTCATTAAGAGAAGTGTGAATTTTGCAAAACAACAATGACGTTTATGGGTCACACAGTAACCGCTGACGGAATTATTCTATAGGACTACCGAGCTTTGCGACAATTTCTGAACCCATCAAAATATTAACAAGAAAGAACACCTCTTCCACTTATCAGCGTTTTAAAACTTGAAATCGTTGTTAACAAGTTCAAGTGTTATAGCATTTTACAACCAAAATACCGAAGCAACAATTGCAGTAGATGCATCTCTATTTGGATTAGGTGCACTTTTATTGCAGAAACAAAGTGATGGACACTTTTGCCCAGTAGCATATGCCAGTAGGACATTAAATTAGACGGAAAGACGGTTCAGTCAAATTTAACGTGAATGCCTAGCAGTCATATGGAGAATCGAAAAGTGTGGAAAATAATTCACATATTATGTGTATTGATTAAAATTCAAGGTGATCACTGATCACAAATAGTTGATCAACGTCTTCAAACTAACACACACGCACGCACGCACGCACACGCACACACGCACACACGCACACACGAACGCACGCACGCACACACACACACCTTCGGCAAGACTTGAAATAATGTTATAACGCCTGCAAAGCTATCAATTTACTGTAGAATTTCAACAGGAGCGTTAAACCCTGCATACTTCATTTCAAGGTGAAATGTGAAATATCTAGCATTACTGAGAAATACATGAGTACATGTGTGAAAATACTGCACCCTCAGCCATGACCTTAGATCAAATAGATAAAGTGTCATCTTAGGACACATTTACTTTAGAACCAATTCAGTGCATACATCATGGCAAATGGTCGAAAAACGAGAAATTCAAGACATTTTTCAAGCTGCGAAATAAGTTTTCCATTCATAACAGTGTAGTGTTACGAGGCAACAGACTGGTAATTCCCGAAAGACTAAGACCAAGCATTCTACAATTAGCACATGAAACTCACCAAGGCATTGTAAAAACAAAACAAATGCTGAGAGAAAAAGTTTATTGGCCAGGCATAGACAGTGAAATTGAACAGCTAATTGAAAATTGTTTTCTGTGCCGACTTACTTCAAACCCACGCCAACAACCACAAATTACGCGGACTAAAATGCCAGAAGCTCCATGGCAAATTGTAGGAATGGATTTTACAGAACCATTTCCAGGCGGAGTATACATTCTAGCTGTGTGATCTACTATTGTTCGCGATTTCCAGAAGTCGAAATAATGAAATATATTACACCAAACGTAATCAAGCATAGATTAATGCAAATCTTAGCAACTCATGAACTACCAAACGAAATAAAAACTGACAACGCACCAAATATGATATCTCAATAACTCACATCCTTTTTCAACGCAAATGGAATTAAACACCATCGCGAAACGCCATATTACCCGTAAGCTGCTAGAACGGTATAAAATCTCAACAAAACGTTAGGAAAATGCATGCAAACTTCCATCCCCGGAAGAAAGAATTGGCTAATTGAACTTTACAAATCCCTAGTGACATATAAAACAACCCCTCACATGACTACTGGATACGCGCCTCCGTCGCTGTTATTTCACCCAACAGTAAAGAATAACTCCCGCACTTTGCCGCTTTGAGAAGAGGGAAGACGACTCAAATATTCGCAAAAAAGATGCGTTTCAAAAGCAAAAAAAACAACAAAAAAGCATACAAACTATGGCGACAGTCGAGCAAGCCCCCGACAAATGCATTATAAAAAGTCTTATCTTGAACGATAATATATTGGAAAATTAAATTCAAAGTGGAGCAGTGAAATATACATGTACACCGTTACAGGACAGAAAGAAAATCAAGTTAAACTAAAGTCAAGTTTAAATGAAACATTCAGAAGACATATTTCCCAGGCTGGGCCATCTTATCACAAATAAATTTTCAGTGAACTTGCCAAAACAATGATTCGACCACTAGTCATCATAAAATTAATGACAGTTGTTCTTATTGAATTATATAGCACGTGCAATGGCTGAAATGAAAACACTCAGATTATGACAAATATTCATTCTTCTCAGTCGAGTAATGAAAAGACAGTTAATCAGATTACCATTACATTCTAAACCTATAAATTGATGAGACAGACTTATAAACACCAATGATCTTCATGGTTCCCTGTTCAACCTTCAATGTTCTTGTATATTCTTAATAATCTAAAGAAAAGGAAGATGTTTATGTCAGTGACCAATTCTTGACAATTGCTGATGAGCACTGCCTTCCACTCTGTCTCTCTGATATCAAAAGTTATAAACATCTAGTAAGAACCGATTTCGTAATAAAACACAAAGGTGTTATTTTCGTAATAAAACACAAAGGTGTTATTTTCGTAATCTAATTCCCAAAGTATAAATCAGAACTGTGTAATATTTACAATTATATAATAAAATCAGTTATATTTACAAGCTTGATTGATGAACAATGCATGCGTATATGAGCAATTATTAAACTCTGTACATGTGTTTCATTTGCGTTTTATTGGAGACTAGAAGAAGACATTGTTTTTAACGCATACTTCCATTATATCACATCATGTTCGAACGAATTTGAACCGAGTTCAACCAAAACAATTTAATTGTAAATCTGACCTGGACACTTGACATTATTACAAGTTTCAGTCATGGAATTTCCACCGGTACAGTTACTTCCACCGTGAGCTGGAGTCGGATTCGTACATGTCCGGGCACGTGACCTGGTACCAGCTGAACACGTTTGTGAACACTTTGACCAATCTTGCCAATCAGACCATTTGCCATTGACTGAAATCAACGAGACAACATTGGTTTTAAGAAAGTATTAAGAAACGATTTTTTTATATTATTAGTTTTACGTGTGTTGAGAACGAACAATTTAAATATTCGACAATTTGAATAAATTGTGCATTTTTTTGTAAATCGAAACTTAAATTGCATGTCTTACCTGGACACATGACATCATTACAAGTTTCAGTCATGACAAAGTCACCAGTACATACATTTCCACCGTAAGCTGGAGTCGGATTCGAACATTGTCGATAACGTGACCTGGTACCAGCAGAACAAGATTTTGAACACTTTGACCATTCTAGCCAATCAGACCATTTGCCATTTACTGAAATCAACGATGCAACATGGCAATATTTAGTTTTAACTATTCAAAAAGATTTAACTTTGCTTAGAGACAATTGAACGGGAATGTGAACTACGTGGTCACAGGGAGGCCAGACACACCTGTGTATTCAAAGCAGGGGTCTTGGCCAATGATAGACTAGCTTCTGCTTTCTATGTTCAGCTACTGAATAACTACTATTACAGTAGGTAAATGATGATAAATGATGGCGTACATAATAAAAAGAATTAAGAATTGCTTATTTGAAAACAGAGAGATAAAAACAAAGAAAATTGATATTTTGCTTATATAAAATCAACGCAAATTTAACATTTTTAACATTTATAATGGTTAATTCACTCCCAATATAATATAATTAAAGTATGCATTTTCTCTTTCAAATTGAGTAAAGTGTTCAGCGATGTAAATTAATTATTCAAGTCAGTTACTTTTGTAACAGTCTGAGAATATTGGGCAATGTTTCCTTTCTACAAGATTATTCATTTTAGGCAAAAAAGACATGCTTCAACTCATTCAAACAGAACAAAAACATTTTAAAGCTAGTTTTACAGATAAATAATTTGTTCAGAACAAGAGGGCTAAGATGGCCCTATATAGCTCACCTGGCTACTATTTCTTATAATACAAGGTGTTTTGATTTAACAATCTTCGTAGAGGTTCACTACACAATTCTATATACCAAATATCTAAGTTCTGGGCCTTAGTATTTTTATAAGCCTCTTTTAAAATAAATGAACCCCGGGTAGTATCAACTTTGACTCGGGGGGTCATAATTTGAACAATCTAGGTAGAGGTCCACTACACAATGCTATATTCAAAATATCTAAGCTTTGGGTCTTAGTGGTTCTAGACAAGAAGAAATTTGAGCCTTTGTTAAATCAACTGACTCCAAGGCTGGGTCAGTTTTGACATGGAAATCTTGTTAGAGGTCAACTAGGCTATGATACATGCCAAATATCTAAGCTCTATGCCTTGTAGTTTTAGAGATGAATATTTTACAATAACATAAATTGCATGTCTGACCTGGACACCTGACTTTGTTACAAGTTTCAGTCATGGAACTTCCACCGGTACAATTACTTCCACCGTGAGCTGGAGTCGGATTTGTACATGTCCGATTACGTGACCTTGTTCCAGCTGAACAAGTTTTTGAACACTTTGACCATTCTAGCCAATCAGACCATTTGCCATTAACTGAAAGACAATATATAGCATTGGTGATTTTATTAATCATTGTACAAATTGTGTCGTTATTCATCATTGTTAATTTCGTCATCAATACAGAAAAACACTCTTTAGAAACGTACTTGATTTTTATTCTTGTAGTTTTGTTTTTTAGTAAAGCAAGATGATTATTTTGATGTTTTAAAATAAATTGAAATTGAACATTGAACACAAGCTTCAAGTTAATATCATATAGAGTCGTACCTCTGCGAACTCAAAGCGGACATGAATATTTTTCATGTTGAACTGCCTCTATACTTAAAACAAGGTTTTCTGGTGGGTTTTGTAAATAATTGAAATGCTTAAACTTAGATAAAGCCAGGTCGAGGTGTACTGTCTGTTGTAATTGTGTTTGTTTGTCTCCCAATATTTAAGTTGTTTTATAAGGTGTGTTCTTTGTTGAAAGGGAACAGGCATTTTTGCCGATTGCACAACAAACGATTAAACAATACCATAATAGATAATTATCGAGCCTGGAGTTATTTCTGAGTTATGTTAGAACTCGTTGACAAAAACATAGGACACTTCATTAGATGATAGTAAACCATTAGTTCGCTATAGTAGTAAACATTTCTACGAAGTTTTGTCAAGATATTCCAAACCATCACGTAGCTATTGCTACTCCGCCTATAGCGCCGGCCGCATAAATAGTACAAATATGTTATTCGAATGCATTTATCACAAAACGTATATAGCTTTATGCGACAGAAAGGCATCATGACAACACTTGAAGAGTTAATTAGCCATAGATAGCATCCCCCTCATCCACAATATGTAAGGGTGTTTAAACAATAAATTCGATTGCTGTTTCTGATCATGTGTTTGTGACTGATGCAGTTGGTTCTGTTGCAACTACTACTACTGCTGCATCAGGTATGGCTAGCGCTACTTCTGCTGCATTTAGTATGACCATCACTACTACAACTGCTGTTCTATATGGTATTGCCATCGCTACTACAACTTCTGTTCTATTTCGTAGGTCGTCGCTACTACTACTTATGTTGCATCTGGTATGGCCATCGCTACTACAACTGCTATTGTATCTGGTATGACCGTTGGTACACGACAGAAGGAGGAGGAGGACACACACAAAACTGTATTAGCGGATAATAACCGTCAGTTGCCATAAGTCAGTGATGTGCATCGGGCTTATAATAATCAGGCTAAAGCGCCTATTTTCTTTGTTTAACTACTTGCCAGTAGTTTGTCGCTTTAATTGATCTGCAAACTGACCCTTTTCATCATATATAATCTAATGATTAAATGCTTATTGCTCTATTCATGGTCAAAATAAACCTTTTACAAGTGTTTAACCAAGTTTCAATTTCTTTATTGACAAACAAATTACGCTCAGTCCTAACTGAAAACAGTAACAAAATAATATTTATTACATTGTATAATTATTTTTAACAATAGTTTTAATCTTTTACGAATTATTATGTTGCAAGGAAAAACAGTAGTGTATAAAGCAATTCTAACATAACTCACGATTGTGTCTCTATAATAATATAAATAGAAAAATAGGTTGTATTATGCCATAAACAACACGCGGGCCGATATGCCGTCAAAATGACGTCATACTGTCCCCCATTACGTTGAATACATATCAGCGTAAAAAATAACGCTCTGCATTTATTCACTCTTAATTCACCCTAGTCATGTAAGAATCGAAATGTCATCATTTTCAGCGTTGTTATCGTCTAATAAACCACTCTTTGTCGTTCTAATGCGCAATTTTAAACCACTCACGCCTCCGGCCTTCTTGGTCAGAACTCCAATAACTAGTGTATATAAATGTAATTAATGGGAACAAACGATTCTGACAAAATTGAATAACAATTCAAGGGACTGATAAGTGTTAAAATAAGTTTAGCATGTTACAAAATAATTTCTTAAGTGTTTTAGTGAAACCGAGGTCTGGCTCATCTATGTTTGTTGTTTGCGGACATATTATTGCTACAGTAATAAGTTCGAGTAATATTGGCACATTTACTATTCACATACTTACCGTTGATTGTAGTGGTATCAAAGTTGGTTGAACTGGCCATTGTTGAACTTGTTGTTGTTGTTGACTGTTTTGTTGGCACTGTTGTAGTCGTTGGATTCACTACTTTATGTTATAAAATAAACAATTTATGTCTGTTATCGTGTCTACTTTTTTTAAAGATACGTTCTGGAAACTTTGCTGTATTATATATACAGTCCACATACTAAATCAATGAGAATGAAAGTAAATGAGTTATGGTCATACTTAAAATTTCAATTTATCTTAAAACTTCATGTAATCTTTTACATGATTGCAATTAGATACGCGAAAAGTTAAACACCAGGGAATAGGCATACGTGTAATTCACACTGCGTGAAAACTACCTAATTGTGTTATTGCACTATTCGTTTTGAATTTAAACAATTTGATAGAACTATAAGTATGAACAAACAAAAAACCCAATTTAGAGAAAAGGTAAAGAGAGTCTGGTTTTGGTCTTTCCGAATGACCGATAATATTTACCACAGCATCCACAGGAAACGGGACATTCAGCTGCCTCCTTTTGCTCGTTACAGACGAGGCTTAGTCCATTTACGCTTATGAAAGCTGAACATCCGACACCGTCTTTGCATTTAGTAGTTTGAGCATCTGGTGTCAAATGTGTATTGTAAGTTAAACATACTCTAAGGACATAAATTTAGCAGTAAATCCTATTTGTCACTATAATTCGAGAACATCATGTCAAAAAAGCAATTATGAGACAAATAGTATTGGTTTTTGAAAATCTAAATAATTATCAATGTAGCGAACTAGGCTGACGTGAAGGAACTTTATATTTTAAGTTGAATAATTTCAGTATATGATTTAAATTTTTTTTCTAAAAAGGTGGCGCTAATATTGACTTCGTTTAACGTCTTAACGAGACCTTTAACAAAAGCAATGCGGCTTAAATGTCTTTCAAGTGCTTCTTCAGCAGAGAAACTCAGGCACCCATGTGTTTAAGCAATAACACAGTTAAAGTTTACTCCGAATCAGCTGCCATTTAAATATTATATTTCTTTCACAGAAAGGACAAAAATCTTTTACATACTAGCGGGTACATATTTATAGGTGGTGCGGTGGTCGAGTGGATAACGCTCTGGACTACCAATCTGGAGGTCCCCGGTTCGATTCTCGGCCGGGACATTGGAAATTTCGGAAACGCTTTTTAGTGTTTCCCACCTACCTGAGATGAACTGGTTAGAAATTCAGAGGTAGTCTCGCGTGTATCGGTGCTATACACCAGGCATGTAAAAGAACCAAGGGGTCTATTCATAAAAAAGCTAGGGTCTGGCACCCGAATTCACTTTTATCTGCTTCTGTCTTTAAAAAAGGACCACAATGGAAATAAGAGCTTGTTCTTTATTGTGTTAACCTTGGTATACGGTACTGAAAAAAAAATTTGCTTAATGATAAAATTAATGTTGCTTGTAATGAAATTCTGAATGAAGTCTTTTTTTGTTACCTGTTACAATGTAGAATGAACAATACAGCATTTTATTTCTAAGTTTGCAAGTTCCAAGTCATTTCTCAAAACTAGTAGTGTTATTGTTGAAATATCGTTTCCTCCACATTTGCTGACACATAAAAACTCTTTAAATCAAACTTTGTCTTAACAGAAGTTGATCTAAGTACTTCCACATAAAACAAAAATTTTGCTTGGTCACACAGTCTCCGTCTAAGTAGATATTAACCTGACAATTTATCAAGGATACCGACTGCTTAAAGGAAAAGGGTCTCAACTATCTGGATGCGAGTTCAAACACTATTGTATTTCGGCTTACATTCTCCTAAAACAAAAATAAAAACTATTGTTCTGCCCATACATTTTCATTTCTTTCAAAACAGACTTACTATACTTATAGCTGTCAGCCCACTTGATATAATCATAAACATTGTTTTGCAGCAAAACTGATTCGAAAGCAAGCTGCAAGGACACAAAATATAACCTTTTGCATATGAGAGTGACTCGGCAGTTGGAAGTTGCAAAGAAACAAGTGATGATGTTTCCATACAGAAAGAAACTGACTCGATAAGCTCAAATAATTTCCGTTAACAACATAAAATCAGTTGACGATGTGTTTGCTATCCCGAGGGATTTAATTCAATGTATGCAGCTGAAGTTGATTTGTCATGTTATGTTGATAAGATTGCAAAGTAATGCGCTGTAATATTACGATAAAACAATAACTGATGATGTTATAACAGACACAGTTGGTAAATAGATTATAAAAATCGTGAAATCGGGCGTTCGAGACGTAAGATGCAAACATGTTTTTGACACATGCGTAGCGAACAGAGAATTTTGCAATATACAATGCAATGTTCAAAACAAATAGCACGAAGCAATTGCAGTTAATGTATTTTAATGAAACTGTCTAGTATTTCAAGGTATAAGTCTTCCAGAATTGCATAAATCATATATTAAACTTTCATCATCCTCACAATAATTTGCAGTTATTTTTCTGATCTTCAAAACGTACATTCATTGATAAGTAAAATACATACCAAATCCTGAACAGTCCACATTTGCAGATGCGTATATGATATCTAAAAATAAAACAACAGAACAGGTGATTACATAACCAATCAATGCCACATCGCAAAACTTACAAAACGAACCGTACAAGCTTCATATTACTACATTCAGAACTGGTTCAAAATGGTTACAAAAAGACTTGAGTAATTTAGTCCCTTACTGGTTTCACCAGAGGAGTCTATAACTTAACCCTATGCCCATCTGTCCGTCTCCGAATAAACTGGATTTTGCGATATCTGAAGCACAACAGATGCTTGTCAAATGAAAACTGTATCAGAGCAGAAAATGATAATTACCTGGTGGACAAACTAAATTGGAACAGCTTGTTTTAAGCGCATCCTGTCCTACACAATCATCTAATGAATCTGTTGAACATTTTCTTGTCCTTTTCATTTCGCAGGTACGATTTGGCGCTAGGATGCATGTCCATGAACTCCAGTCAAGCCAGTGAGGCTGTTCTATTTATGAAAAAGGTGCAAGAGTAAGCTTAAGTTTACAGTCACAGTATTGTTTTAAATTGTGAAAATTCCAAAGTGATTCGTACGATTAACCCTTACAATGTAATACATATTTAGAATATCCAAGTACTGTAAAAATGACTTTGAGCTCATCTGAGCAATTAGTGCTCGAGGTGAGTCATTGTGATCGCCTGCTGTCCGTCATCAATCGACGTCAAACCTGCCTCTGTGTCTCAATTATTTCATTAAACCACATCTCATAAAACACTGGTCCAAATTTAACCAGCCTTTACAAGAGTGATAAAAAAATTATATTCCATGCAGAACTTTGGTTGCCTTAGCATCAAATAGGAAAAACTTTTAAAATCTTTTTCTCCACACAGCATAGATATTTAGTTTACAGTACTGTCTAGTAAACCTCTTTGAAGTCTGTTCAAATTATGCCCCTAGGGTCAAGATTGACTCCGCCCGTGGGGTCACTTGTTTTTACATAGACTTAATAAAAAACTTTCAAAAATCTCAAGGCCTGTGGCTTAGATATTTGGTTTGTGGCATTTCCTCGTGATCCTCTTCAAGATTGTTCTGTGTTGGTCACTTGTATTACATAAACTTTAAAAGAAATCTGTTAAAAAATGGTTGTATAAACCCAAAAGACATATAGTTTAGAAACTTAGTGTTTAATTTTGTCTATTGTACCACTTGTAAGGTTGTTCAAATTATGTCCCCAGGGTTAAATTTCATTCCGCCCCTGGGTCACCCTTTTGCAAAAGACTTTATACAGGAAAATCTTCTTGCTTAAAAGCGCATGAGCTAAAACACAGATATTTTGTTTGAAGAAATGTCAAAATTTAATCCGCCCGGAGGGTCACTGTTTTACATTGATTTATATAGTAACGAAGGGGCCAAAATGACACTTTATCGCTCACCTGAGCACATGATCTGCTTGTCCCCAATGTGACAAAAATTCAACATCAAACTATATAAACACAAACATTCTATCTTAACTTGGCAAGATAATCATTCAGACCAATTTACATGATAATTGGCTTTCAAATGTGACTTCTAGAGTACCAACAAGGTATTTCTTTAATATGACCCGGTGACCTAGTTTTTAATTCCAGGTAACCTACATTCAACTGTTGTACCCAGAATTCATAATGACAAACCGTCTGACCAAATTCCATGACATTTGGGTATTAATTGTGGCATCCAGAGTGTTAACAACGTTTTAATTTGATTTTTTCTATTAACCTAGATTTTGACCCCATGTAACCGAGTTTTAAACTTGACTTAGAAATCATTGGGACAAACATTCTGACCAATTTTCATGAACATTGTTTAAAATGCTTTATTGATTAGTCATACTAATGTCTATTTTCACTGTTAATTTCGGACGTTTCAGCTTAAAAGGCCTTTCTCAAAATTATGAAAATATTGGTGGCACTACATATTCGTCCTCATAAATTATCACGAATAAGACGGAAACGGAAGTAACGTCGACTTGACGTAACGTAAATGAATACAGAGTCTCGACAAAATTTCAAAACCAGCGTTAATCTCCGTTGATGCATAAGTACATACATGTATGTCAGTAAATTGTTGTGACCATTGTTCATGAAGATTAGATAATAAATGTGACCTCTAGAGTGTTAACAAGGCTTTTCTAAAGTTTTCTTTGATTTTACCGTTTGAACTAGTTTCTTACCCCAGTACCTTGACCTCGAAATCATTCAGACAAACATTTTGACTAATTCTCATTAAAAATGGATAATAAATAATAAATAATAAATATTATGTAATATAAAAAGTTCACTTTGAATGATATTGTGACCTTATTTTACTCCTGGTGACCGAAATTTAAACTTAAACAAGAGATCATTAAAACAAAGATTTTGATAATAGGATAGTGAAAACTGTTTCTAAAGTGCTAGCAATGTTTTTCTGTGATCTGACCGTGTGACTTAGTTTTTGACCCCATGTGAATCACAATCAAGTTGACCTAGAAAATATTGAGACAAACATTTTAAGTAACTTTCATGATGACTGGTTAATGATTGCGACCTCTAAAGTGTGAACAAGCATTCTCTTTGATTTGACCGTGTTACTAGGTTTTACATTCAGATTTAACAAAGACAACATTGAGACAAATAGTTTGACCAAGTTTCATGACAATTGGTTTATATATATATTTATTTTCTGCTATATGCAGTATCTGTTTTGAGTATAGTATGCACTTCGTGTTTGGTGGTCAGTGAGGCATAAGCACGAAGTTTTCGTGCGAGATGTATGTAAATAGATTGCCATTTGAAGGTCCGAACAGGTATCGGTAACACGCAAACTTTTAAGTTTTAAAAGTTTAAGTCATTATAAGAGTTTAGTTCAAATACAGTAAGAAAACATAATATTAACATGTATTTCTATTTTACAGTATGGTGATTTTTTGTTACCATGGAATTCAATATTGTTTAACAGAACACGGTTGCAAGGGTATGTCAGATGGCAAGAAATGAAATTGCAAGATTGTGGTACGGATATGCATGTGTATATAATCGGATTTGGAATAGTGGTTCGGGACATTATCCACATGATTACTTCTTTTCATGTGGCTTTTTATCTAATAACATGTTAATGACAGTACAGCCAACAGATAAGTGGCTATTTTCTTTGTGAACCATTATTCATATGTGATTGCTGAATGTATGTGTTATCAAATGATATATTCGTTTGACTATGTGATTGCTGTAATAAATAGACTAGCTATTCGGTACAACTCCTATATGGTGTTTCTTGAAGTTAGGTTAGATAATAAATATTTTATGTTTGTCCTAAATGAGATGACAGAGAAAACATGAAAAGTGTTAAGATGTCTTTTGTTGATTTGACCGTATGATCTACTTTTTGACCCAGGTGATCAAGTTTTGAACTTAGCCTAGAAATAGACAAACATTCAATTTTTCTAATGATTGGTTGTTTAATGTTGCATCTAGAATGTTAACAAGGCAAGTGTGGACAGACAGATGACAGACGACGGACAACGGACGTTCACAATATCTCACGATTCGTGATCAGATGGGCTAAAACAAAAAAAAACCTTCTTGTCTAAAACAGCAAGGCACAGGGCTTATATATTTGGTTTATGGTATTGTCTAAATCAACTTCGGGTCTAAAATAAGCCACGCCTAAGTGGTACAATCTATTACTTAGACTCACATAATATAGTTTACATTGTAAAGTGTTCCACTTCAATCTATATTAACATAATCTCCCTGTAGTTGAAGTTGACCACACCTAGCCAAGCCCTGTGGCCCAGACCATGACATTTTGACATACTTTGTTGTTTCTGAAGCTATAGCAAGATAATTTTGACCACATGTATAGTTTTAGTTTATACAAATTAATTTTAGCAGAAATGAAGAAAGCGTAACCTCTGGGATGAGCGGCAGACACCTTAGCATCTACACCACCGCTCCCCTTGTATAGTATTGTACTGTATATATGTATAGTTTTGCAAACAGATTTCAGTATTAACCTTGAATGACCACATTATTATTAACATTTTGACCAACTTTCTTGTTTTTGAAACTACTGAGATGAAATCTGGACCATATGTACAGTTTTGCAAATTTATAACAATATTTACTTTGAATTACCCTTTTTTTTTCTTTTTACTCGCATTTGTTATTTTGAGCAATATTTTTCAGATTGGCGATATAGTTTCATTAAGAACCTTTCGTTTCAACGCGAGTTTAGACAAAGACAGTTTTCCAAAGATTCAGCAGTAATTTTTCAAACATTGAAACAATCATTTCAACGTCACATACATAACTTGAAAAGGAAAGGTACACGTAAGCCAATTCAGAGAGAGACAGGGAGATCGAGAGACTGAGACAGTGACAGAAAGACAGCACTGACCTTCACAACAGCCGCATGCTTTTGGACAAGCTATGGATGCCGTATTATGAAATGAACACACCGGATGATCTATGTTCGTAATAGTATCACAAGTACTGGTATCGGTGCATATTTTGTTTCCTGAAACTAACAGATTTAATGTAATTAGGAAACAAATTTTATACATTTAGCTTTATGCCGGTTAGGAAAATAGAAGAATTTTTTAACACAAAATAAAATGAGACTACTAGAGGTTAATAACAGTGCCCTACATAGACAAGTTAAATATCGCGGGACAGAATTGTCAGACATCATTATCAGCTACTGGCAACTACCAGAAATAGGACAAGAACTTAGGACAATGATAGCCTCCAGTCCGTGTCGGTACGGTTAAATTGCCTAAACATTACATCTGCATCACGCTACTTACCTCATATGTCCATATGTGACCTAAATAACATCATATTATCGTAATAACTCGACCGTATCGGTTTGCTTCAGTAAAAAACACTGTGTGTAATACGACCTACCGAGAACATATCAAACGGGATACGATACCAATTTAAGCAAATTTTAAATACAGCCTATGTTTATAAAATTTTGTTACACTAAGTTTAAAAGCAAATCTTTGTATTTTCTTTAAAAGAAATAATAAAATGTAAATGATCTTTTTAGTAAGGTCTTTTAATTTAAATAAATGTCAATTTATTAAGATTTGAAATGTAAATCAAATATATATATCGTATAATAATCAACTAATTCGTATAAACTAAACTCATAATCAACACGTATATTTAAGAGGTATTTGATACATTTAGTTAAAGTTCCGTTGGCATGTTGGATGCTAGATGTCTAGTAGCTGTTTTATTTTCAAGAATGACATCTTAAAATATACGAAATTGACCGTGATTTTTTACAAAACTTTCCTAACGTTGCTCCTTAATTCGTAAATACATGCTATAGGTAAAGCGCAGGATTGTTATGCCCCCTCCAAAGAAGAGGGGTATATTCGTTTGCAGCTGTCGGTCGGTCGGTCGGTTTGTGTATAACTCGAGAACACTTGGGCCTAGCATCTTGAAACTTGATGTGGAGGTTGGTCATGACCAGTACATGACCCCTTTTGATTTTGAGGTTAGTAGAGGTCAAATATCAAGATCAGGGTGACCGGGAATTGTAGAATGGTTCCTGGAACGTCAAACATTTTGTTTCCGCTCAATAACTTTAGTTAGGAGGGACCAATTGCAATGAAAGTTAATGTGTAAGTAGCTTGCTTGGGATCGCATTTGATGTCACTAGGGTCAAAATCAAGGTCGCTGTAACTAAAAATAGAAAAACGGTTTTCGATCAATAACTAGAGTTAGGAGTTACCAATTGCAATGAAACTTGGTGGGTAGGTAGCTTGCATAGAGAGAGCTTGCGTTTGCATTTTGGGTCACTGGGGTAAAGGTCACTGTAACTAAAAATAGAAAGACGGTTTCCGCTCAATAACTCAAGTAAGGAGTGACCAATTAAAATGAAACTCCGTGTGTAGGAAGCTTGCGTATAAAAAAGCTTGGAATTGCATTTGGGGTCACTAGGGTCAAGGTCAAAGTCACTGTTATCAAAAATAGAAAAATGGTTTTTGTTCAATAACTTGAGTTAGGAGTGACCAATTGCAATGACACTTGGTGTGTAGGTAACTTGTGTGGATAAGAAGCTTAGGATTGCATTTTGGGTCATAAGTGTCAAGGTCAAGGTCTCTGTTACTAAAAATAGATTTGTTAATATTTTTTTTTATTTTTAAAATTGTTTTAAGTCCGAAACAATTTAATTTTTTTTCGCGGGGAGGGGTCAAGGTCACTGTTACTAAAGACATATTTTTAAAAATCTTTTCATTATTTTTTCAGATCATTATTTTTTGGGGGGTTAGGGTTTACCTTCACTGTTACTAAACATGTTTTTCTTTCAATTTTCTTTTTTATTTTAAAATTGTTTAATGTCAAGGTGACTGTATTCACGAATTCCAAAGTGACTTTTACTTTAAAAGCTGTCCCTTGCATAGTTCGAGTTTTGCATGAAGGGGCCTTTACGTGTTTTACAAACAGCTCTTGTTAAGCAGGTGTTTTGAAAAAAAACCTACTTATTAGAATGGCGATGTCGTATGTCGGGCGGACGGCGGGCGGGCGGGCGGGCGTCAAACATTGGTTTCTGTTGGATAACTTTAGTTAGGAGTGACCAATTGCAATGAAACTT
>JAUMHA010120171.1:0-17620 GCA_032359765.1 Saxidomus gigantea
CAGTATATTATATATTCTGTATTTTGTTTATTCAGGAACGTCTTAGATTATCGAAGGAGAAGAGAGAACATGAGAAGTTCAGGAACACATTGCTGTGTCCAAACTGTCGTCATCCAGCAAGACATATACAATCCAGCAATATCAATGCTCAACCAAGTAAGTACAGTATACTTCAAACTCCTCCTGGGTTATCGCATTCTTTCGTGCTAGGCAGCTAGCCTTCCAGCTTTTTAAAGTGTGATTTTAAATCTTACAATGCTGGATGCAGATGTTTTTGCCGTAGCAATCAGTGTAGACCATGGCCAGTGTGAAAGTCCATATTGTCTGACTACAGTCTACATTGTTCACTCTTCAGCTAAAGAGTTTTCATCAAGGACCTCTCTGAACAGTAAATAATACTGTCTAAAATGCAAGGCAGAAAACCTCAAAGCAATTAAGCAGTGTAATAATTCTATAAAAAATGATATCACTAATTTTGGAAATATTTTGTTTTCGCCTAAGCTAATGTTATAGCTATATGCCCTCACTCCAAAAGACTTCTGATACTCCTATATACAGTTCAAACAAATGAAGGTTTGGTAACTAACTGAAAGCTTTAAGCAGTTGTAAACTGTTTGCATTTCTGCTCTGGTATTTAGAGGATAGTATGACACTTGTTAAAAAGCGCTTCCTTTAATATTTCTTCATGTATATGTTTAGGTTCACCTCAGGGTTTGCTGGTACCAGCTAATGGGTTTCCAGTAAATGGTTACTCATCCAATGGATACCCAGTTCCTAACGGCAGCCTCCCACCAGCACTGAACCCGGCACTACAGCTGACTGTGAACACTGTGGACGCCGTTACTGAGGCCATCAAGTCAGACAGATCTATACGGTTCTGGAAAATGGAAGCACTAAAGGTACCCAGATTAATGTCTAATACTTTATTTTAGATTTTACAGTATTTAAGACTCTTACTAGAGATGGAACTCTCCTTTTAAAGACAAAGACAAAACAGTAACAGATTGCATTACCATAGATTAAGTTGTGATGTTAGAAATATTTGTGATGTTTATTGATCCTTTTTGTGAATTGTCTAGCAAACAGATGATTGTTGAGTTGATAATCACTGTTTAATACAAAAGTTGTATTTGACAAAAGTGCAAATTTAATTTGATGTAAATACTGCAGTGTTATAACATACATAATTTATATGCTGCCACAGTTATTGTGACAAAATAGAAAGTCTGGAAAGAGGCTATTATACCTTGATGGAAAACATATAAGCATGTCTTTGTAAAAAGTTGATGTTGTGTCGCTTTGTTAATTCATGAAGTTAACATAGTTATACTGTTTTGCTGTTACTGTTTTTCTATGTTTAATTTATTCATATTCAGATACTCATAAAACGTAATTGTTTCTAATGTGTTTGTAATATTGTGTTATTTGCAGGATCAGAAGTATTTGGAAGAACAGAGCATGTATCTACATACACTAAAATATATGCCACATTCTTCTCCAAAAAGCTGAAAGTAACCACAGGGATCTGAAAGTTACCACAGGGATCTGAGATGTAACCACAAGGATCTGTCTCATTGGGGAACAAGATAATTTTAGAGAGACTGTGTTGTGATTTGAACTTTTTTCTGTGTCAAGAATAAAATTAGCAATGCATGTAACGTAAAAATCTGAATAGAAGGTATTGATTTCGGCACTGATGACATAACAACTGTAAAAGTAAAGATGGAATGTTTTTTTTGGTCATATCTGTGTTATGGTTTGTTGATGTTGCAACTTTCTCATGATGTGAAGATGATGTAAGTCAATTTGTGATTATTAACGTCATGTACATAATTTGTTTGTAAATTTGTAGGCATGAAATTTCTTGAATTTTTAATTAAATCTCTATTTCTTGTGTACTTAAAGTCATGGTTTCCATTTCTTTAATGGTAAATGTGAATACCTGATAGCTTTTATTGGGATCTGTTTGTGTACCAGCCCACACACTAAGTCAGTGAAAAGTATTGCCCCATGAAATTTTGAAAATGATTTGACAGTACTTGCAATTGTCATTCTAAAGAAATGAGAAAAACCAGGAAATATCTAATCATCACAAAAGTTTCTTAGTCTGCAACACTTTCTACATGAATGTTAAAGATTTTTGTATTTGAAGACGAACTTTATTTTTCGCTTTCGAGAAAGTTTGTCTTTTTGCATGGAATGTTTTTTGTACCTTGTGATAATACTTGTACAAGAATTTGCAATTTATGAATAGAGATTCAATGGACACTCTGATATCTTTGCTATGAAGAAGTTAAGACTTTAATACATTTAGTGGTGCTCAGCCAGTGCCTTCTTTTCAACCACTACAATAGAAAATGTTGATGTCTTTTGGTTTAGTAAAGCAATTGTTTACAGATACATTGTAGTTTCTCACTTCAGTTAGACAGGTTATGTACATAAACAAAAGTCAGTTTTCTGAACCAGGTATTATGTAAGTCAGAACTCCATAATTTTATGTATTGCAATTCTTCATTGTTTGGCAAGTAGATTTTTTCCCAGTAACATGAAGGCATGCTGATGCTTTTACAAATTATTTTTTGCACTGATGATGGGATCTTTATGTAAACATATCAAGTTACAGCATTTGGCTCATGTTTTGTATCTGCAGTAATCCCTCCTGTATTTCTACTGATGTAATTCTAGAATGGTTTAACCCTTACCTCATTAAATGTCTAAAATGGACTTGTCTATCTTTCAGCATAAACAGCATCAGTAATTGCTAAAAGGGGGGAATGCTCACTGAAAGTTTCCTGACTGAGTAACACACTGTGTAGATCATGATTACACTGTACAAACAAGCAGACTGAGCATGTTCTACACTGGTTGCATAAGCAAAACCACTTGTTGCCAACAGGTTAGGGCTTATAAAACATATATAGTCATTTTAGTAGATAAAAATGGAGTTAGGTTTTTGTTATTTTGAATAATTAAACATTTTTATGCTATTGTATAATGAAATTGAATCTTGTATAATTTTTATGCTATTGTATAATGAAATTGAATCTTGTATAAGTAGAATGAGCAATGTGATTTCATTATAGTGTATACAGTAACTCTGGGTCTTTTTGTAATCAAACTTTGATCAGTGCCATTGAAAACATGCAGTATTTGTCTGTGAGTGAGCAGCTAAATTCATTTTCAACATTTCATAAGATGTCTTCTCTGCAATGTCGTCCATAAATGTGCCTTCTTCTTGACATGTTTAGTTTTTCATGTGTGAAAATGTTTGTTTTCCTGATAGGGGAATAGAGTATTCAATGTTATTGGGACTAATTGGAACTATATCACAGTAGGGGTTGAATTGCTTTGATAGTGTTAAACTTGATTAGATTGATACTCGGTCTATACATTGTGCTCTAGCTCATCTTATGAATGAGCCCTGGGATGTTTGAAATGTTTGACTTTTGCAACCAGAATGGATACAGATCTGTCTGCAATACGCCTTATTTAGGTACATATGACTGTGTGATATTGTCCATTTACTTTGTGTCATAGTTCAAACTCTGGTTGTCTACCAAAAATCTTTGAGCAATAAAAAAACTTGTGGATATTAAAGTGTATGCTGCATTTGTTACATCACTATAATCGGAGATAAGTGTCTATTATAACATGTGACTTCATTACACTCCTGTGATATTTCTCAGGAATATTCGTTTGCTGTGTAATGTAGAATGGAAGGATTAAGTTTATAAAGTCCTTGTGAATATACTGACTTCAACATGCCAAATTTCTCTAGTAGACTTGTCCTTTCAATTTAGACAGTTCCATTACTTGTTCATTAGGATGTGCAGATGTATTGACATAATTGCAAACAGTGCAGATCATGACTAGACTGTATAGATGAGCTGGCTGATCATGATCTACACTGGTTGGTATCAAAGGCAGAACTACTTACCAAGGGTAAGGGTTAAAGTTTGAAAAGAGTAAGACGTTTATGCAATAAGCAAAGTTGATAAATGGACGGCCACATGGATATAATAGTGATAAATGTATGGCCAAGGGGAAGAAATATAGACAAAAATTACAAATCTTATAATCTTGTAGAATGAAAGTACAAACTTATCCGTTGAAACTTTGAGTAGTTTGATTATCATTAGTGATGAACATAGTTAATGTCCATGTGATTGCAGAAAAATAGCTTTCTTCCTATTTATACATGATATTGTAATGTACTTTTACATGCAGATCTGTGATATGTTGTATGTAATATTTTAGTGATACTGTGTAGAGTGCTATATGTACTGTTTTACATCGAGATCTAATGTAGCATTATTTATTCATTAGTAAATCAGTCTTGTCCGTATTTTACATACATATCAGTTATCAACTGTACCTTTTTTACAAGCATTTTGAAAAGAAGAATAAATGTAAAAAGAAGATACGCTTCCAGTTTTTATTTCAGTGTCATCAAATTTCTGTTGAGTCAAAATACTGTAATTTGTAGATAGAGAACTGTTTGCAAGAATAATTATGTTATTTCAAGGAGGTGTAATAATGTAATTGTTCACAGTATATGATTTAAATGCGGGTTATATGAAATAATATGACCTTCGAAAATGTGCCATAAGACACTATTCATTTAATAGTTCTTTGTCTGATTTTTACTGCACTGCTCTACTGGAACTATGCTCTCTTTCATATAGAAAAAAGTTTTAAGCTCAGCCCCTGTGCATAAAGCAAGGTATCATAAATCTATAAGTTGGCTTTTATTTAGATTCATCCCAAAGCCAAGATACAAGTCATTGAATGTGTCAACAAAAACTTGTAGATCTAGATAGGTACTGAAAATAAAAGACCCCATTCTGATCTGTTAAGCTTCCTTTTTGACCTAAATTGTTTAAACTAATTTCACCTTCTGAGGATGACAATTCCTGTACTGTTGATATTTGCTTATAAGACGAGTTTTGAGAACCAATTTGTTTGCCTCACCATCAACCCCTTGACAGAATTATCCTCTGGTTTTTTACTGCAAGAGAGTGTTGGCACATTTTCATCACAGAAAGAAGATTTTGGGTAGAAGCAAAAGAGATAGATGTTAACTGTCTGACAAGTTAATGACAACCAGTGGCATTTCTAATGTAAAGTCACGGAGTGCAACAGTTGTTATACCCTATGATGAATTCTATTTCTTATGGTTTGACAACAACTTTGATAGTATTTCATTTTTGTGCAAGTATCTAACTATTGTTTGTTGGAAGAACCAGAACCATTTTCCGTAAGGAAGTGCCAAGTTTTAACATAAACGAGTCTGGGTCAGTTGAGGGATTTGAAGCAAGAATCGTTGATCAGTAAAATGTGTGCATTTTTATGCCCCCAAAGGTGGGCATATTAAAATCGCACCATACATCTGTCTGTCCAAGCTTAGATCTAGATACTTTCATTGCTGAGAGGACAAAATAACAATGGAGAGAACAATAGCATAGTCACATAAGTATCACTTCAAGAGAAGGTCTGTCCGTAAATTTTGTGTCCAGGCTGCAACTTTGTTATGCATAGAAGGATTTAAAAATAAGTTGGCACAAGTGCTCAGAACATCAAGACGACGTGTAGAATGCAAGACCCATGACCCTATCTCAAAGATCAAGGTCACAGTTTGGGTTTAAAGGTCATGGAATCCTGTATGTATGCATATTTGTGTCATGACTTTGTCATGCATTGAAGGATTTTAAATAGGGATATCAACGAATACCCAAATTGGTATCCGGATATTCGGTCAGCCTTCCGAACAAATATCCGGATATTCGGTCATTTTATGTACTAAATCTAAAACGTTTTTGATCAATTTGTCACATATTTAGCGATCATAGATTTATGGGTGTACTTCAAAATCCCCTTGGTCATAATCCCCTTGGTCCAAAAATGGCAAAGTAGTCATAATCCCCTTAATGAGTGGAAAAGCATATATTGAATGAAAAATATTACTGAATGTTTTATTTGTCTCTAGTTTAACTTTAATATAGCGAATGATTGAAAAAAAATTAATTTTTTGAAATTAAAATGAAAAATCCATCAAGGGGATTATGACTACTAAGCCATTTTTGGACCAAGGGGATTATGACCAAGGGGATTTTGAGTGTCTCCCAGATTTATAGCTTACAGTTACCCTAGCCAGTCAAATGTTCTATCGCGAGAACTTACTTTTATATCAGTTAATGGCTATAAGATTCAATCATTCATGTCATAAATTCAGGGTAAGATATATGTCATATATGTTGTTATTACGGGAGCTAACTCTGTAAGGACTGTTGTACTTTCCGTTTCATTTTCTCTGTGGCAGAGTCGTGTAACGGACATTTGCTTTCATTTTCTGCTGATCCTGGGAAATTCATTTCAATACTTCTGCAGGAGGCTTAATAGGACTGAGAATGAAATGCCTCAATTAAGAACAACCTGAAAAGTTTTTTATTTTAATTAAAATATTAAACTTGTTTAATGTTTTTAAAATGGGGCGCAGTACAAAAAGATACTTCTTATATGCAATGGCAAAAATTAGCGCCTCTCCATCAAGTATCGGCGTAAATGTTTGTTCAACACGTCACACCTCGAAATTGAAACTCTTTTGTTTGCATCTCTTGTCTATTGCTAAAGATTGACTATAGAAAGTGTCATCACCATGGCAACCAGGTATTGTAAACTGACACTTATCTACAGTAATTGAAAATTAATTATTGTCATGAAAACAACACGTAAATATTCAAGTTTTTAATTGAAATTCGTTTTTTGAACGAATTTACCAAATACTCGGATACCTATATGGTATCTGAATATTCAGAAGCTCAATGAATATTTGGATATCCGGATATTTGTTGCCATCCCTAATTTTAAAGTAACTGCACAAATGTTCAACACATATATCTCAAAGGTCAAGGTCACACTTTGAGTTTAAATGTCATGGAATCTGTATTTATGCACAATATTGTCTGGACTGCAACTTTGTCATGCATTGAAGGATTTTATAACTTTGCACAAAATTAATTTTCAACACAAAAGACGATGTACTGGTGCAAGACCCACATTCCTACCTCAAAGTTCAGTGTCACACTTGAGAGTTTAAAGGTAATGGAATCCTGTATAAAAGGTCATGGAATCCTGTATAAAAGGTCATGGAATCCTGTATAAAAGGTCATGGAATCAAGTATACATGGAAGGATGTTAAAATAACAGCACAATTGTTGAGCACATGGAGCTGACATGTCACATGCAAGTCCCGTGTCAAGGTCAAGGTCACCCTTAGAGGTCAGACATTTTAGCATCTTG
Source organism: Saxidomus gigantea (assembly GCA_032359765.1). Taxonomy (NCBI): domain Eukaryota; kingdom Metazoa; phylum Mollusca; class Bivalvia; order Venerida; family Veneridae; genus Saxidomus; species Saxidomus gigantea. The sequence continues at coordinate 7,300 of JAUMHA010120171.1, forward strand.
TATATATGCACGTGTTCATGTCTGGATTGTAATTCTGTTATACATGGAAAGATTATGAATTTAATTGGAACAAATGTTCAATATATGCAGATTCAGTGTCGTGTACAAGTGCTAGGTCTACACCTTGAAGGTCAAGGTCACATACTGTGAGACACCTTTGGCGGCATTCGTCACTTTCAAGGGCCAGCTCTTGTTTTACTTGCACTAGCACGCATAATGAAGATTAATTGTTGTTATACTGGAACACTTAAGAAAAAACACAACAACAAGAGTTATTTCATTGTCTTTATTGTGTATAAAAGTGTTTCAATTATTGTTTATGCTTAAAATATGTGTTTCCTCTAGATATTCAATATATACCTGGCTTCTTTTTCTCTGAAAATATAGACCAATGAAATAAGAAAATTGTAACTCAACACCTGCTTATAAGATAAAAATGTAAATTCATAGAATTTGTAAAACATTTCTATCTGACCATTGCTTTGACATAAAGTTTTATTTTATGATTTACTGGTTTAACAGAATGCTCAACTGGCTGAGTAATTCCAAGAAAATTGTTATTATTTTAGGAACAGTCTGAATTGTGTTGAAACTTCAGTCTTGAACACTGCTGAGGATTACTACCAGTAGTAGTCACAAATTTCACTCACTAGATGTTGATACACATACTGGTGACAAATAATTCGGCCATTGTGAGCAGTGCAGATCATGATCAACAAGCACATCTGTCCAGAATGATCTTGATCTGCAGATCTGCATTGTTCCCTATTCAGTCTATGACAATCAATTGTAAGCATTCACAAACGGACAAGTCCATTGTAGAAATTTAGTGAGGTAAGTGATGAATTGTAACAAGTTATTTCGTTATCTTCACAGTGCAGTATTATTCATGATTTAAATAGTCATTACCACACCTTTTAGAGGAAACACATATTTTCTAACTCTACCTGTAAAGCAGTATTTCATTGTTTGGTCTCTTTCATTTTCATTGCATATATTATAAGCAGAATCCAAACTACAGGCATGATATGAAATGTAGGTTCACGCTACCAGATAATGCCCTCCCTACAAAAATAAATATTTTCTTCTAAAAAATAACTTTAAGACAAACCGTATTATAATTTTCAAAAATCAATACATATTTTGTTCCATTTTTACATTCCAGTAAAGCAAGCATTGAAAGCTGTTTTTACAATAATACATGTATATTATGAGGCCCTTCAGACAGAAAGTGTAATTAACATTTACCCTACAGGCAGCAAATGGTGACCTTGGTGACCAGGGCAGACGGGTCTTGTACAGATGTATAATGATCAGCTTTCTAAACAATTCAGTCAGTAAATTTGACTTTACGTAGAAACAGTTGTGCACTGCAGTAAGGAATGTTTTTCATTCTGATACAGCTGGAAAAAACATGAAATACGGCTACAGAAAGTAGAATTTTCCAAATGACTAACCATTGAAACAGCATGTTTTCTGCCTATAGGCCCTTGTATACAAACAAGTCAATACAGAAGCGGCATCAAAAATTCTATCAGCAGATATTCATTGTGAAATTTTGGCTGACAAAAAATAAAAAAATACTGATAAACTTACTGGCAGTTCAAATCACAATTTTCTTTAATTAAATTCTACATCATACAAATTATATTTACAACCTTAAAAGCCAAATAGGTGCTTTACTCTAAAGTTGTAAACCAATTGATTTTCACGCCAAATTAATTTAATGTTCCCCAATGTGGAAGTGATTTTGGTTTTTCATATAAACTAACTGTAACTAGATGCAAAAAATTTATCTTCCACAGTAAGAAAATACATATTTTGCATAAAGCCACTTTTAGCAAATATTGTGAAGATAAGTTCTATCCAATCATTTGCTGATTCACAGTATTGTAAATCCTGACAGGAAAACATAACGACTTGGTAAATTTTTCACAAGATCAAACAGGGCTTTGATTTTTCATTTACCGGTATCATTCTGTATAAACACTGTGACATGAAAACACTTAATAATATACATAAATTATTTATTTTCCACTACAATCTTATGTAATAATTCTGAATAACTTATGTTTAATACATCAGAGACAGCCATACAGTCAGTATGTATCATTTTAGCAGACAGGAACAGGAAAGACTTTGCTTGCCCATATATGTTACCTGTCTGCCTGTACATACATAAAATATTATTTGTAGTAATTCTGAAGTATATTTCTAATTAGTGTGTTCATATTTAACATCTAGATTGATGGAAAGCACATCAGCTAATTACAATGTAAAGATTGACTCCATTTACATGTATTGGGAGTTACATAAAGAAATCTACACTCTCTGTTTATATGTATGCATACAACATGACATTAACAACTGTCATAAGTTGCTTAGAATAAAGTGTAAAAAAATAAAGCACAACTCTATATAAAAACTTTACAACAAAAGCAACAACAATTATGAGCTAGTGGACAAAATAACAATAAATGAAAAGTGTGGACAAAAGAACAATAAATAACGAGTGACACAGAATATGGCAAAAGGTTCTAGAATATGAAAAGCGACGCTTTTTTTTCTACATTACAAAACAATCATTTGAAAATAACAGATACATAATCACACATCCTCTTTCAAATGAGCTATGCTACACAAAAAATAACATTCTCTGTACAGACGAAACTAATGGCTATATTCAGAAACCTTCCTTGATAGCTCGACCTCCACCAAGGAAGGGTCCGTTATTTGCCATCCATTGGTCAACTGATTATTAAAGTTAATTCGATTTCGTTGATTTATTGCTTCTAAGTATTCACTCAACAATCAGATCTGTCTAACGGTCCCTTCCTTAGTTGAGGTTGAGTCGAGGAATGTTTCTTAGTATAGCGATAAGTAACATCATCCAAAATTTATCAAACCCTGCTGATGGCAAACAATTCTAGCTTTTGCAACCATTGTAGATCATGATCAGAATTCACTGAGCAAATTAACTAACATAAAAGTGAACAGTGCAGATCATGATTAGACTGCATGGATGTGTAGACTGATCATGATTTACAACTGGTTGCAAAGACAGAATCACTACCTGCCAACTTGGTATGAGTTAACTATGTGTAATATAGTAATGTCAAACTTCTGGCTTCAAAAAGTGAACAAATTAACAGCTCTGATTCCCTACATAATGAAGAAGTTCACATTTGTCTGATGTCTATATTTATACTGTAATTTTCACAAAAATTACCATACATTGCCCTACAAATTAAGTAGAAAAATAAAGTGACATTAATAACCTATAATAACTGCCTACTTAATGTGTAATGTTGGACCATTACATACTGTACTTTGGCAATGTTGTCAGACATATTTTATACTTTCAGACTCCAGTACAATGTATCTCCAAATAATTTCTGTGCACATCAACAACCATGAGAAATCAACTTGCAATAGGAAGTGAGTGATTAACTGACTTATACACATTTTTTCCCATCAGTATTAAGTAAACTTCAGTTAAATCAGAAGCTGTGTCTAGCCTGATAAAATATTAAAGGATTGGGAAGACTCTCAAAAGCACACGCCTTCCCCCAAACCACACCCCTTCCCCCAAACCACACCCCTTGGCAGCATCTCTCTCATTCCTTCAACAACAAAATATTTCACTGAGCTTGAGGAAAATTAACATTTCTACAGGTTATAATGTAGTAAAACTTTTTTAATTGATTTCTTTACACAATGATTTGCCATCTTGTAAAAAAATATCAAATACAATGAAAACGTTTGCACAGAAATTAGGTTTTAGCCGTGACCCAAGAAAGCAATAGTCATCATGTGTGACCGAGACAAAGAATTTGTACAGCAATATTCTAACACTAGATTATGAGAATACTTTCTTTAGTTTAATTTCATTTAGTTTAAACAGATTTATTTCACATATGACTTTATATCAACTACTCTTGATGACTTGCTTCCTGGAGTTCTTACCAGTACTCGCGCTGAAAGAAGGGATTGCAGAGGTTGCGGTTAATGCCGCTGCTGAGATTCAAACCCAGGACTTCAGGGTTAGGAGTCGAACACACTACCTGTACACCACAGCCCCTCCAATCAGTAACTTTTTATACTTCTGTTTTGCCCAACACTTCAGACTCAGTCAAAGAAACATACATGTGACTTCAAACAGTTGATCTGCAGTGATTTCTTTTAATGACTTAAACATCAAAAGAGTTATACATGTTTATACAACAGAGAAAATTGGCACTATATATTAACATGGAAAACTAAAACAGCATTTCTTCCAATATGGGCATCAAATTCTATACACATCTTTCAGCAAAATAGTACAACATGAATTCAGTATATACAAGTAATATGCAAGTACAAAACTGAAACAGTTGACATATGGAAAGGTTAATAAAAATTTTCAACATGTTGATAGTTTTTTAATTAAAGTTCTATCTGTAAAAACTAGGTAAGTCTAGGATTTGATAACAATATTTCATTTATTTACAAGTGAGCTGTTTACTTTATCATCTCTCATCCTCTGTAAGAAACTGCTAGCACGAGGCTAGTAGCGGGGTTTGAACTAAATCAGTGAGAGGATCGGCAATTTCAAGTTGGTAGAACCAGCAAGCCATCAAGATAGGTCCAGAAAACACAAAGCATAGCTTTCAAAATGTGACAGCAAGTCACTTAGCAGAAGTAAATCCTAGTACAGAGAGTCCACGTATTACATTGATATGAATAGCACACTTTATGACCAGCATAAGGTAGCAAGAATATAACTATCATAACTAACTGTTAAATTTTTGTATTTCGATTTCATTTTATAGAAACCTTAACTTTGAGTTAATAGATATTTTCCTAGTATCATGAAAGTAATCAACAGCTGATGCATTTAAATCTGTTACAGAACGAGCAAGACACATCCCCCCGACCCTTCAACCCCAAACACAATAAATAAGATACACTTGTTCCTTCTGCTTCTTATAACATACAATGTCCTATATCTTATGCTTAAATGAATTCTTCAAACTTACATACAATTATATCTCTGTGTATATAGCTCATATACAACATATCACAGAAATATGAAATCTTCATCTGGTCCCTGTTCCCACTATATACAGACATCTTACAAATCTATCTCCTGACTAAAGTACATTATATAAGGGTAATGGCAGTGTTCTCAAGCCAGAATTAATCTCTAGTCAATATAAGTATTGCTATTTATTTACTAATTGTTATTTTTATAGATGTTTATGTACCTGCCCTGTTCTTTTTTAAAAGACTTCACATAATAGAAATTAATCTAAATCATCATTGTCATCATCATCGTAATCATCATCATCATCATTATCATTACTCATATCATTATTACAGTACAGTTTGGCTATTAAGTCCAGCTGATATTAAGACAGGCCTCATTATTATCATCAACTAATTAAGAACAAAATGGTCAATTTCATAGAATAAAGGTCTCGATTATCAGACCACCTTTAGTTCCTCATTGTAGATTGTTAAGTAAAATGCAGCTGCAAGCTTTGTACATAAATTCAGATAAAATAGAATCGGGTATAAGCTCAGGTAATCAACAATGCCTTCAGTCACTAAACAAGTTTACAAGCACATAAGATGCTACACACTGCATTCTCTCCTAGCTCTGTAATCGATGTATTTTCTTTAATCTGATATGTCAAAAAAATGCGAAACTTAAGAATATGTTACAAATCCGTAAAACTCGAAAAAATGCAAAAAATTCTTAATAACAAAAAGCAAAGTCTCAACATTACAGTCAGCAGATGCCATGTTGTAGATGGACATATGCTTCCAGTCAACACACAAGCATGCGCACACATAGACACACAAGCGAAAAGAAATTCAGCATATCACCTCGGCAATAAATAAACACAAATAAAAACAATCATTTCATGTAAAGCAGTGAGCTACATTGTAATAACATGCAAGATAGAACTTTTCTATACATCTTTATTCTGTTACAAATTATCACAGATTTGAGGGAAAAAAAAGAGAAAAAAAAATCAAATTCTCCGAGCTATGAATGAGTCATTGAGCTGGAGACTGCAAGCAAAATTTTGTTTTCTTCTTATATACATCCATTAAGAAATGTTTTCAGTAAGCAAAACAGTCTGTTATCCAATATAAATTGCAACATTCAAGTAGATTTCAGGCTAGTTCACACAAATTTTCCAGATGTAATGTGACAGCCTTCTATCCATGGTTTCAAACTTTGAGACATATTTATATTATATAAATTCAAAAATATATCATATTTACAGACTGTAAAACAGTCGAACTTCCTCTCAAAATTTCTTTAAAAAATTAATGGTAAGCAGACCACCACAAATATCCCCTAATCCATTGTTGTTAGTGAATCAGAGCTAAATGGAAATGGTCAAATTGCTTTTTTTCAGAGATTTTTTCAATTTTTGTAAAACTAAATTCTACAATTCAAAGATTTATACATCAAATGATCATGATGTTATATTCAAAGAAATTATTTACATCTATAATTTAATTAACTGAACAAATCAAAATCAGGAGATTGAATGTAATGAAAAGTGATAAACAAAAGTATTATCTCCCATCTGTAGTTCCCAATATCTTCCTAGTAATAATACAATGTTACATCGTCTGTCTTATTTCCCCGTACAACAAAAATATACCATTTAATCTTCTTGCTCCATAGCTACAAAAACTGGGTTTATTTCTTTTGCTAACAGGAAATTAGGTCCTATCATACAAACATTCAATACTTGACAATTAAGGAGAAAAAAGGAATTCATTTCCTTGGGAAAAGACCTGTATGTAATCAAGTAATAGTATTATATGGGATCTCTTGTAACAATAAGTAATAAGGTTTCCCAATTCATTACTGTAAAGGTGACTTCATATCAAACTAATTTCAAGAAATTTTACAGTAATTGCATAATAAAAATGCATGACTTATTTCTTAGATTAAATGATAGTAACAATTATATTAAACGGTAACTTTTAAACAAGAGGGCCATGATGGCTCTATATTGCTAACCTGAGTAAATTTTTCACTGTGAGCAGTTGAATTCTTAAAACTTTCTCCGAGAGAATTTGTTATGAAATGTTAAGTTCATTACTATCAACAGAGCTTTTTACTGTTTTTACCTCTTCTCAAATGTATCAAATGTATACAGCACCCCCCCCCCCCCCAAGAAAAAAAGAACCAGGAAAACTATCCACTGCATACAAATACTCTTATACTTTATTGTATTGCCATAAGATTTGCAAGACCTGGCAGCACCTGAGCTTGGATCGAGTCTGAGGCTACCTTCTCTCCGTCTACCATGATAATTCCTTCTTTACCCTGAGGTTCCAAGCGAAATGCGAGCACTTTTATTAATTCTATATATGGCGAAGGATGATCAACATGTGTTCCTTTCTCCAGCATTCCCATCAGTTGAATTAATTCAGCTTTCTGTATACCTGCCTTCACTATGCATAGATGAATTATTCCATCACTGAACCTTGCATCAGGGGCCATTATCGCATCACTACCTAAATGCGTCTGATAAGTTGCACAGATGGTAACAAAATCCCCTTCAACAGTGATCCAGTCATCTGGAACAGACTCTTCAAATGGAGGTAGAATAGATGGCACTTTTTGTCCAGGAACATTTGGTAACTTTAAAATTTCCTGAAAACTATTTATACTATGTGATTCAGTTAGTTTTTTATCTGACGGAGCCGAGGTATCTATTTCCTCTGTTGAAAGAGAAAATTTGATTTCTCCACTCTCTGGTACCCTGCTTTCTTTATTTGTCCCAAAATCTTCATCATTTAGATCACCTGAGATAAAAGATTCTCTAATATCGGTTAATTTCTCCCCAATCTCATCCTGGCTGACTTCAAAATCAGAATTCCCACGGAATAATTTTGATGGTACAGATTTTGAGCGCATTCTGACATCTTCCTCATCTCCAACATCATGCTGATCAACATTTTCAAGACTCTGAAGCAAGACCCTCCGATTTTTGCCCGGAATGTTGAAACTTTTCGTATTATTGTTTATGGAAGATTTTGGAATGTATTCAGCAATAGGCAAAAAGGAGAGTTTGCATCTATACTTTCGCAGTGCTGAAAATAAACAAACCAGTATTTATAAGATAAAACATATCACTATTATTAAATTACAACTTATGCTGATTCTAAACATACAGGCTTCAGTAGTCAACAGTTATCATACTTTTTATATCAATTATACAATTAAGGTAGATCCTTTACCCTGAACTGCTAAATGGACTAATCAGTCTCATCCATTTAATTTTGACTGCAGCTTTCAATGTTCAAAGGGCGCCCTAGGCAAATTTATCAATTAAATGGTGAAGAGTGCAGATCATGATCAGACTGCATAGATAAGCAGGCAGATCACAACCAGCACTATTGACAAAACCAGAATTAGCCCCACAAGAATACGTCTTACATTCCCTTCCAGTTCTGCATCAATGGAGCTAATTCAAAGTAACGCTATTGGACATTTTACAGTTTAATAAGAGCCTGCTTATAGTGAGAACTTTATGATTTTAGTCTGTCACAAGACAGTAAGTTTGGTTCAATACAGTAACCTTTGCACTTGGTAGCCAACAGGCGGCAGCACCATCTTGCCCTTTTTTTCTCACCGCCACATCGTCTTTCAGTGCTTTCAGCCCTTTGATTCCTTTTCTAAGGTAACAACTTTTAATATTTTCAGAAAATGGAAGCCAATAACAAATTCAACAAAATGCTTTTACAACAGAATGCACTTAAGAGACATAACCAGCAAAATATGCTAGATTATGGAACCATAGATCTTTGCTTTTATTTCTGGCGCTTTAATATAATGTCATTTCTGAGAGACAATCAACTAACATGGGCAACAAAGAGCAGAATTCTCTTGGGTATACTAGGTGTGAGTAATTTGTCTTGGTGAAACAAAGAAGAAAGTAGTTACAGTAAAAGCAGAAAACTGGGAGAACATACTTCAACAAATTACTAAGGAAAGCCTTACGCTGATACAAGTAACGTTTTTGTGGCTCACTGTCTACTAAAATTGAAATCTTAAACATATTTTTCACTTTTAGCCAACTAGTACTTGAATCATGTACATAAAGTTTCATTTTCAGTCTACTAAGTATATTGAAGTCCTATATTTGCGACTTGCTACTCCCTAACTTTATTTGTCATTTACTGTAGACTACTAACCCTGTAGTATAATCACCAACAATTTTTCACCAACTGTGTTTTAATAATTCTTACATAACTCATGATTTTGTTTCTATATACAAAGAGTAGAAAAGTTAGGTTTTATTAGGCCATTAACAATGTTTTGAAGCGTGGACCTTTATGAAATCAAAAATGACGTCATATTGTGCTGCATGACATTAAATAAATATCGGCATTGAAAAAGACCCTTTGTCTGTATTCATCTTTTGTAATATCTGGTCATTCTTATCGTCTAATAAACAATTCTTCATCTTTCAGATGCACAGTTATAAACCACTCAGGCCCCCCTGGCCGGCCCGAGTAATTAATAACCTTGCATCAGAACTCCAAATCAATTATTTAGTACAAAATGAACACTGCTGGAACAGATATTATTTCATTTTGTTCACTTACAAAGTATTCTCCTTATAGCCTGTAGAGTGAATCTGGCCTCTCCTATAGCTCGGAATTTTTCACTCTCATAGTCGATGTCGGCGAGAAGGCCCCAGGCGATGGATAAGAAGGAATACATTTGCTGACGTGGCTGCTGTATAAGGACCAGGTCCATTGGTATCACTCGATGCTTGATGAGAATGAACGTGGAATGCAGCACTGCATCATTCTCTACAGATTCACTGAAAAAACAAATACAGTTATACCTGTGTTAATGGTCACCTCAAAAAGCAGCCACATTCTTTTAGCAGCCTTTGACTGGTTGCTAAAGACAGGTTTTGTTCAGAGGGGGAAAAAATTCATCCCTTGAATCTGATATACAATAATACCTGATATACAATAATTTTTTTTATGTGTATTCCAAGCTCTTTCAAATCCTTTATCAACTAGACTACTGTACTACCAACAGGAAAGTTTCTTTTTCAGACTTCATTTCATTGCTGCTAGCCTATCGTATCAGAAAATATGACTTTTCGTTCAGAAATTTATAACCATATCACCATTTTAAATCTGTGCATTATTGATCTCCGATACTTGATACAAGAAAAAGCATCAACAACATGCAAACATCAAATAAGGAGTTTCATAACCATGTTCTTTTATAATAAACATGCTAGTCATGGTCATCATCCCCCCCCCCCCCCCCCGCCAAGTG
>JAUMHA010120282.1:7036-17616 GCA_032359765.1 Saxidomus gigantea
ATTCGTTGCTTCTCTTTACCCCACTTCAAAATGACTTGGTCATCTATCAATTAGGACAAAACTTAATTGTGCAAGAGGTCATTGGCACTCCCTCCTGTGGGTTTCTATATCGTTCAGCTTATATCTATTACATGCAATACACTATTTTCAATAGAACATTTGCTTTACACAAACCTTTAGTGACTTATTTCTCAAATGTCGCGTTTTTGTGTGACGGGCTAAAATACAAAGGTGTAAAAGTGACAAATTAATTCATTGTCGCGTTTTCGGCTCGGTGGACGACGGGGCGAAAATGCGAAAACACGAAAAACGTGAAGGCGGTTGGCGACAATTGTTTACCTGCCAACGCGACAAAAAGTGTGTCGCATTTTGCCTTAAAAAATTCGCTTCTCACTGACGCGAAAACAGGACAAATCAGTAATGTGTTGTATTTTTGCCCCAACACGTGAAAACGCGACATGGCATAAATCAGCTAACATACAAACAAACCAATTATGGATAAATAATGAAACAAGTATATAGCAAGAACCCAGCCAACGGAGTGTGTCATCATTTTGGGTTTCTTTTTACAAAAATCAAACTGGGCATGTCTAATTCATTTTGTGAAGAAATATAAGAATAAGTCAGCAATCAAAATGTAAGTGACAGATCGACATCACTATAAAAAATGTATACTCTTTTCAAACTCATTGGACAATGAAGACGGGCAACATCAATTTAGTAAACATTCAGAACTTAAAGAGCCTATATGTTGACATCTATCTTGCGGATACTCCCACTCTCTTTATATACAGTAGCTTTAAGATACCTATTAATCAACCAACACGATGGAAATAATTTAATTCCAAGACGATCGCACACAGTTACTGTTCTTTTTCCGTGTGATCGATATACAGAGGCGACCGAATTCAAAGACGAGAATAAGAACGTTATTGCACGAAAACAAACCTCATTTTCACATTTAATCATGGAATTGAATACGAATATCCTGCCGTCTATTGGTATATTGTAATCTTATAACGTATCTGCCGATTTCCTTTCTCCTAATACTCTTTACAGAGACTTGGGACACAATACTGTACTTAGACAGAATGACAACGAAAACTGAATTAATGAACAAGCACTAAAAGATATATATCTTTCTGTATCACGTAAAGGGCACGTCATTTCTAAATCTGCATACAGACATATTGGATTGGGGTTTTCACAGTGAGATTTATCTGTAAGGCAAATGAACATTTACATATCGCTCGTAGAAGTTAGGCGCTGATTATTTTTACAGTCAAATGATTGCACTTCATAACAATGGTATATGTTACATTTTTAGGAAATTCCTCTTATATGGGGGCTGATTTTGGAATATTGCATGTTAATTCGATAACAGCAAGGCGTTAATGCATAAAATACAAACATTCAGCACGAGAGGACAGTCACCTGGCCCAGTCCCTTAAGGATATACTACATGTATATTAATATAGTCAATGTCACGACATTCTTGTTTTGCTCGCGGTGTAGCACAGGAAATAGAAACTGTCAACTAAAGATGCATTTGAGGGTTGGTTTGCCTACCTCCCCTCGTTCGTGTATTTGACATATCTATCTTCAACAGACTATTCCATAGGCTCCTAGTTTAGAATGATATATTTCTGGTTAAGGTGTGGGTGAACGTGTATGAGACAGCATTACAGTTACCTATCATCTACAGTCAACTGAGTCCAATCCTTTTATTTCTCAAAATAGTATTACTCACCAGTCGTCTTCATTTTTAGTTTAAACTTAAGAGTTATACTTGTCTGAGACCAATAATTCCTCTTAGTTTTTGTGACAAGAGTGCCAGCTGGTATGCTCGTTTATAGAAAGATGTACAAACGCACGTAAACGTACTTTAGAAATAATTTTACCTTGACAGAATATCTCATATTTTTGCGTGACTCCGTACATTCCCAAGCACAATGAGTTGTACTTACGAATCTCTTTATTTATCTGGAAGGAATGTACACGTCATTTTAAGACATTGCTGGAATTGCAGTCATTGCTGATACGTCTTGAAAATAAATGGAAGCAATGCTTATAGAATGAATATGAAATTCTGTCCAATCTCCATTTGTTTTTCGTCTGCTCATTACAATTTCAAACCTGATACATGTACCAATAAGTGCAGATTTTATGAAAGAAAACAGCGTTGTTGCCTTGGGTATGGCGGACAAAACACGAGAAAAAAAATGAACTAAGAAAACACCGTTAAAATGTAATAAAGCTATGTCAGAACGAATCCACAGAAATATTTCACATAAATGTCAGGATAATCGGTGATAGGATCGATCTAACAGCCTCACAAACTTTGTTAACATTGATTGTACACATTTTGTGATTGTTCGTTCATACGATATGAAGTGTCATTTACATGACCATGTACGCGACTGACAGATCGTGCTAGGTAAAATGTCGTTACGAACATATGTTTGGTTAATGCGGCTGCCATAAAGGAAGTGCTTATTTTTTACCAAAATTGTAAATATATTGGGTGCCCTTAAAGCGAGTGTTTCAATGTTTGCCGTGTAACCTTGCTGGTGTTTGGCAATGTGACAAGCAGCTACATAATCGACTTAAAGAGACACTACCTAAAACTGACGTCTACTTAAATCACTCCAAAGGTATAGATAATAAAATATTTGCAAGTATTATTACTTACCCTAAAAGTTTAAGCTATACATTCCAGCCGTTGTCGGTAAAATCAGCGTTTTGGAGTATGTTGCAGTACCATGAAACATTCAATAAATTGGTGAATACTGAAGCGATTTATTGCAGAAGGCCTTTTTGTTGACTATGTATGCTAAAATTAGGCATATTTCTTTATAGGTTGTATTTATTTATCATTTTACTTTCATTCAACAGATTACTTATGTTTGAGAATATAATCTGCTAGATGTAGGGAGTGTCCCTTTAACATTACAATCAAGTTAAATTAACTCATCGTATTTTACACATTGAAGCAATCTCACCCGAAATACTTGAAATAACGTTAGCAAGAAAGTCTAGCTTTGGAAGTGACCACTGATTGGCTCTTCCAGAAAACGACTTACTAGAAAATGTGACAGTCAATAATGTCAGAACTCCGTCTGCGAATATTGATTAGAAGGCTGTTAAGTTCATTTAACACCTCGAAAGAACATTTATCCGCCGTATTTGTTATTTTAGGATCTCCCTTTAAGATCTAACCCAGCGATGAATCGATATTTTGTGACTTCCAAATATAAAAAAGCAGTTTTAAAGGAATTTTGAAAATCGGGGGATCAATTTCGAATACACGAAAATTCAAATAGCTTTAATTCTATCTTGTATTGGCTATTTAGGCATATCGCTTTCACCCTTCTCTCCGTATATGGTCATTACAATAGAAAGTTATTCAGTCAATAAAAGATTCGTGTTAAGCATTAAAGCTGCTCGCTCTCAGTTGCCGTTGAAAACAATGAAATTTAAAAAAATGACATATTAATACATAAATATAAAACTAAAGGCTAGAATCAACAATAGAAGTAATAATCTAGGTAGAAATTTGCAAAAATCGATTGGAAATGCTGGTTTTACGGCACCGCTACACTATATGTTTATTTTGGAATTTCAAAAGCGTTTGCAACGCTTTATTATTTGGTAGCGTATTATTTCAAATCTACAGATATACTTTACAGGAATTTATACTGGTCAGGAACCTTTTTATATGACTATATGTTCTAAAATATGTTATTTTCATACAGTTTGGTTTGAAGAACTTTTTTTTTACCAAAATCTGAGAGCGAGCAGCTTTTATCTCCAAAACCCCATGTCAGAATTTAATGATACTTCACAGAAGTGATAAGTACCATTCTTAGTAGTACATGGCCCATGTTTCGGGTCACTAGGTCAAAGGTCACTGGGGCTCGAGATAGTAAACTATTCTGCGTTCTGATTAACTGCCGCACGTGTTCTTGAAATGAACCGCTTTGTCATTTCTTTAACTATTTCCTCATCCATACTGTCTGCCTATTTGAAATTGATACTTATTACTTCCTGTCTTAACGAGACTAATATAAAATGCTATAAGAAATGCTTCAATGTCCTGATATATGTAGCATATTCTCACCCAAAGCCCACACACATCTTTTAATTCTGCTGAAATATTACCAGGAGATCAATATAGCCTCACTTAACTAGACATTTCGTTCGTAGATATGAATCAGCACGTTATAATATGTATGAAAATGTAATTACACTACTTACTGTATACTATTTTCAAGTGATCTTTTTCTGTATAATAAGTGGTATAGATTCTATTGTTTTACGATATATAATTTGTACTTATATCAGTTATTTTGTCCTAGCAGATGGAGCGATTATGCTGGCTCATTATTCTACGGGTGTATATATATTTTATTTTACACAACAGCATTCTTCCTTGATCAGGATTTATTATATTACCCTGAATATAAGATTCCTGGCTTCATTCACGAAATTAAGGACTTAGACCTTGAACCCTGGTTATTTCAAGTATGAACAAATGACCCTTTTCTGTAGGTGAAACAGGCATCGAAAATTGTTCGTTTTGATTTTGTTACGATTTTTCACGCTGATACAATATTCTAAAACTTGATATAAACGGATATGAAATCACTTCTCCCATCCAGTTTGTACCGGATTATTGATCAGCTACCAAATGATTACCGTCTGGGAAAAAATGTCGAGAATTCATTTCCATACGAAAATGTCAAAGATGAACTTGTAAAAGAGTGATATTTATACCAATGGTAATCTAGACCTATTATTCTCCCTGAAAACATTCCATCAAACCTTGAAACCCGCTTGTGACGTAATGGGTTATATAAATTATGATAAAAAATAGTACATACGTCCGTCATCAATTAAATTCGTGTCTAAGTAACTGTCTCCAGTGGACGATTAAAACGCGCAACTTTTCGGTTGCCTGGTGATAGAAAATATCATTAACATGAAAACTGCTTTATTCATATACGTCTGTACGGTTCATTACTGTCTCTTAGAGAGAAACGATCAGTGACTGCATTAGATAGCTAATACCCTAGTTAACCACAACATCTAATGGTTTTGCAGATGTTACTTCCATAGATTTTACTGAACAAATTTAATCCATTTGTAAACTGCAGAATCAATATTCTTTGACAAATTATTTTCAAGGACAGTCTCAAACATACCGACTGATTTAAATTGGACTGAATTCTTTACAATCAAGAAGACAAAATAACTAACTCTATTTTCATAAAATGGTTTAATGTTGACATTCCTAACCACATTCACAAGACATTCCAGACATAACCATCATTTAGCATTTCAGATACCATTTACCACTGTCGACTATTACAAAACTCATTTTTTCCACGGACTGTTGTCTCCAGTGTATACAGCAATTACCATCTCATGTAAATATCCACATTCAAATCAGCGCTGGCTGCATCAATGTTTCATCCATAAATACTATTAACTTACTAATATCCTCCCTTCAACAACAGATGATACGTACACATATTTTACAGGATTTAATTTTAAGGTGTAAGGTTTTGAACCAGACAATTTTTTAATATTTAACCACCAACGCATGACCATAATGTTCAGATTATGAGCGGAAGCAATTACATGAAAAGAAAGCAGAAAGATCATGCCTCTATTCTTAAACAAAACACCGCTGCACAAAGGAATAGAAATGGAGACCTAATAATTACTTCATAATTGTTTTAGTTAAGTTTATTTATGTCCCTCGCCTGGAGGAAGAGGAAGAACTCTTACTTTGTACTCTATGCATCAGGCATGCGGTTGTCTTACTCGACCTCTATAGTTAAGTGGTTAGTGCACTTGACGAAAGAGCAGAAAGTCATGGGTTCGAACCTCTTGTCATCTCTCCTCTCTCATCATCTTGCAGCAAAACCTGTCTTGCCAAACTTCAAAGTTTCTCCATTAGTATCGCGTACGTCTCTGCTAACTTGTGGCAAAGTCCATAAGTAGGAACGCTGGTAAACGGAAAACTGGCGTGTCCGGAGTATACAGTGACAGAGTAGCTGAGTAATAGTACAGTAACAGCTAAGTAAATTGTGAAAGAGTACCGTGGAAAAACTGTCCCATGACAATAAGCGCACGACTTGAGTAACAAAGACAGTGGGGGAAAACGCGAAAGTAATCATCTGTCGACTGTTAACCTCATCAAATTGAAAGCTGAAGTGCTGCATTTTCACGTGCACGGGGATTTACCAAAAATGTCTTCATTACAGGTAGTTTCCATTAATATTCGTAAAATGTACCATTTCTTAGTATGTTTTACCTGTCTGCCATTGTTTATGCCCTATTTTCCCCTAAAACCTTCGGCGTCATGTTTTACAAGTCAATGTCGTCTGCTACGACTCTAAACCGCTTCATTACAGGTTTTGAGCTCAGTGTGACCGTGACCTTCAATGTAGCTCTATGGGTGCGGTGCATCGCATACCCTGGGGGTACAGGCAACTGATGCATGCAGTTCTTTCAAAATTAGTTCATGCATGTAGAAGTTCTCAGACCGGACACAAAGTACTGATATATAACTACATAATAGGTTTTGAGCCCCCCAAGAGTGAGCTTGGCCTTCAAGGTACCTCTTGGTGTGTTGCAAGACACTCTATTGTGTATTGAGTCCATGCCTACTATATGGGGGTGGAGACATAATTACTTAGACAAAGACGGTAAGCTTTCATATTTTATTAATATTTAAATTATTACAGAAACATTCTACCACTTAGCGCCACAATTAAATATTTAATTTTGCAACTCAAAATTCACATGTACATCAAACATACCTGCGAGAGACTGTAACCAAACTATGAATACATACAAGAATATACATAATGGTAGTGTGTAGATATATAGAGGATATATGATTACTATCAGTGCAAAAACTTCTATTGAGCGCAGAGGTTGTGTTGGGAGCTTCGGACTTGTAAGGTCAAGCTCCCATTGGCTTCACTGGCAAAACTAGAATGAGGAGATGAAGATGTGCCACAGACATGGTTTAAACTTTCAACTTACCATAAATAAACCCGTTTACCACAAACTGTCTTCAATTTTTGTGTTAAAAGATGTCTAATACCAAGTTAAGCACTTACAAATAGGGAAAACATAATCTGTAACACATTCCATAAATAATAAGGTGAACAAATCTCATTGGCATTTTTCCAGAGTTCCTTAGTACACATGTTTACAGAAAGTCAAAAATGTTTTTAATGAGTGAACACATTTCTACATTTAGTTCTTTGTAAAATAAATATCCTTTTCGATTATCTAACCATATTGGCTCAACAATGATATTACCATATATCTACTCGGGGGGAAAAACAGAATGCAATGTCACAAAATTTTACCTTTGAATATATTGACAAGTTTAAATGTTAACCAATTTTTCAAAAAGTAGCATTCTACGTTCACCAAATGACGAAAGATTCAAACACTAACGTATCCTTTTGTATTTCAGAAAAACAACATCTTCTACTACTTTAGACTGTGACACTAAATGCCTCCAGAGGTGTAAGTTGTAGGTCTCCTCTTTAACAACAATATAAACCCAAGTCTCCAGATGTGTCATGTGACCATATAGCCCCTCCCACAGCATTCATTATTGTGTTATTAGTAAAGTTATTGCATAATAATACAACATAAATCAAAAGGCACTATCCTATATCAACTTTTGAAGATGACACAAAGTCCTAGGTTGTCTAGTCTCTTTTTATTGTAATACATGCAAATACTGTCCTTTAAATTTACCATTAAGTTAAAATAATCAGTGACATTGAAGGAATTTACCTAATCAGTTGTATTAAGACTACTCTAAATAGACTTTTGCCAGCAGTGATCAATGCCATCATGCATAACCTTGTTTGGACTCCCAACTAAATGTACACCAAATAAAGTCATTTACAGAAGGACCACAAAACCAGAGTGATCACAACAAAACAAGAGCGTCATCAAACTCAAATTAGACATAAGACAGAACACAATATTTGCCATAGCACTCAAGAAATGGAAAAGATAATGATATAGAACACACCTTTTTGAAATGCAAAGAGCAGCAGGTTAAAGTATTACAATACAAAGACAATGATACACACATCATTCTAAAAGCCATCTCAACAGCTTACATCCCAATCAGTGCACCAATTATGATTACAATGTCATTCCTAGCCATCTCCTCGTAAATGCCAAAGATCTCTACCCTAAACTTTATACCTAATATCCATGTTACATCTACATTCATTGTTGCAACAATTTTTCTTTCACTCAATGTGTTAAGTTCGTGACAAAATAGGCCAGACTTTCTTTCCTATATTCAAAGGGTTGTCATAATGTTCTAGATATCATTCTGAAAATGCAAAATTTTACTGTGCTTAATGAAAATTTGAAGCTGCAAGAACTCAGCATTAATCAATATGTGCTCAAATCAATCTGGAAAATACCATTCAATTTGTATTATTTAGGGGTATGCTTCAAGTTTAAAGTTCAACTTTATGCTCCACCCTGATGAAGGCTCTGTGAGACGCCGAAACGTTGTTCTAAATAATAAACAATTAAACATATCCTGCTTTGGTTGTGTTGTTACACTACACTTTGGTGTTTTCTGTAGTATTATGCTTCAAGTTATATGCAAGTCCTTAAAAAACCATTATGACACTTTCAACACTCACTTATACTGAATTTAAAGATAAAACCACATGATAGAACTGAATTCTGTTTACTCTTAAACAATGTCGCTACTTCTACCTTTGTTTTCATTATGCATACTACAGTCTAATGAATTTCTAAATAACCTGAAAAAAAACAACAACCTTGTAATCAGAGCTGTATAAAGAGTGCCCACTGGTAGATAAAGAAAGATTACTGGGAATCTAATGGGGAGTTCACATTCACTCTAGAAAAAATGAAGGAAATTTAAAAACAATCCATCTAAAGAATATTAAACTCTCTGTTTGACTTGATGTAACATGTTCAGTAATTACACAAGCTAGATGAGAAACACTTTGCCATGTACATGTAGAAATGAGCTGCACAAATGTTCATGAGTAAAACGAGGTCCTGCAGCAGACGGCTGTCACTAGCACATGTATACTGACATCAAGAATCTTGCTTCTCCGCTTCTTTAGCTGAAAAACACAGAAGCAATCATTATTTCTGTGTACAGTCAAACCTGTGAACAAAGACCACTGTTGGGAAGCTACAAATGTGGTCTTTGTTTGCAGGTGGTCTTTATTCACAGGTGTGTCTTGTATTGATGAATAGTGCACTTTGATCTCCCTGTTGAACTTTTTTCGCAGGGTGGTCTTTCTTCAGATACACAAGAACATCAAGTAAAAGCTTACACACTAGAACACTAAGATGAAAATATTGACTTCTTAAAGAATAACTAGAATGTGGTTGAAATACCCCTGTTAACCCACCTTGCCCCAATATATGGCCTCTTTCATTAGATGATCATGTTAATGTTAACCTTGATAGACCTATATGGTTAACATTTGTGACATGCTAATTTGAAATCCAGTATGTGGTTCAGGAGTTACATAGTAGATACAAAATATAGTTACATGACCTTTGATCTGTAAGTGTAACGTTGGCATAGAGTCTATACCTTCTATTGGCCATCTTCAGATCCCCATAGTGTAGAATATTTGACGAGATGATTGAAATCAGATTCTCATGGATACATAGCCAATAACCAGAGTATCTAACAGTTATAATTACCCAATCTTTCTTCCTCTCGTTTCTTGGAAGCATCTTCTCTTTGTTTCCGTATAATTGCCAGTCTCGCCAGATCACTACGGGCCTCTTCTGTCTTTCCTTCCACATGCATCTTTTGATACCTCTCTTTTGCTTGCTGTTTTTCCAGTTCCTCTCTAGAGATAATGACAAGAGATAGACTTTTTTGCTACTTACAAAAGCATGTACATGTACATATTTGCCTTTAAATGTCTTAATTAGATAAATAGATATCTAAATCTACAATGTATAGCAAATAACAGTTCTTTCCCCTCAGTGTTATACAGAAACAAGAAAACATGATGATAAAATAAACATTAATATACATGTACATGATAAAAGTAAATAAAACAACGCAGTAACCTTTCTCTCCTAGTAAGTTGAGTGCCAACAGTTGGTGCAGTATCAAGGGAATCTATCTTCTTGTTTTTCTTTAGTGCTCTGTTAGGATTTTCTATTGCTATTAAATGTGAAACTCCTTTGTGTCGGTCCTAGAGAAAATACAAATATAGTTCTTCTAAACAATGTCCAACTTTTAACATAAGCATTTATTAATTTTCAAATTCAATCAAAGCATTTTAAATTACCTCGAACATTAAATCTAATCTTAAAACAGAAATGTATGCATATAATTCCTATTATGTTTGGATAACTGATGTCTGACAAGAACATGTATTATTTTACCACATACTTCATCTGATCCTGAGTCACTGTCAGATCCTGAACCACTCTCCTCTGCTATACCACCTTCAGCACCCTCCTTCTTCTCTTCTTCATCTTCATCACCATGCTCTCTCTAAAATACA
>JAUMHA010120393.1:0-17615 GCA_032359765.1 Saxidomus gigantea
ATATGGTCAGTATTTCTAAAGTGGGGGTAGGGCAACAAAAAACGGAATTAATTTTTAATTAAACGGTGAAATGTCTTGAAAGTTTGCAAACTAGTCGGTTAACAGATGTAGAAAATATAAATATTAAGTTTAATGTGTTTTGGAATAGTGTCCATTAGACCCCCACTACCTTAAAGTATTTATAATTAAATTACCCGCCAAAGTGATACAGAAAAAATGCACTTTACGTAAACAAAGAACTTATATAACAAGAAAAGGAGTATAATACCATATATTAAAGGAGTAAGTTCATTTGTATTATCAAATACTAGGAGTAAAGTGTAAGCTTTAAATTTAAGGAGAAAACTAGCAAAACTATACACTGTCATGAGTAATAAATACAGAAAAGACTGTACTACGTAAATTTTTACGACAACTGTTGCATCAAAGCAAAACGTCTAGGCTAAGACGGGGTTTGATTATCATAAACAGATTTGTGTAGTAGAAACCAGAAATCAAATGTAAGCTTCAAAGTTGCATACTTCATGTTTAAAATTCCGACAATCTACGAACTCAGGATAGTAAACAAAATATCAATCTAATATACACAATGGGAGTTTATAAACAAAAAACTCACTCTAATATACAGATTGGGGCTTAATGGACAAAATTATAAATCCAATATTCTTATTTGGGGTTAATAGACGAACATATCACTCTTCACTCAATATGCACTTTGGGTAACAAGAACAAAATATAACCCTAATCTTTGTACATGTATAAAGGGCAAACAGCATGAAATATTATTTCTAACGCAGTACCTATGTAACCTCGTTTCTGATTGGTTACGTCATTTAAATTTGCGACTGTTAAATAACGTATATATAGTCGCAAAAATAGAACGGCGTTTTAATTATCGCATTTAAACACATTCTGCGTTAGAAAAGGGTTAACTATTTAATGATTTTGACATTTGCGACCGTATATACGGTTTAAATGGTCGCAAACAGTTTTAACAGCTCCGGCTAACGCCGTCGCCGTTAAAAATATTTGCGACAATTAAAATCTGTACATACAGTCGCAAATATCAAAATTACAAAACCGTTAACCCTAAAATTTACAGTGAGGACCCATAATTAAAAGCTAAACAGCTTTATTTGCTCACCTAAGTATGAAGTGAGAGAGTTAATTGGATCGCACGAGGTCCGTCGTAGGCTGTCTGGCATCTATCGTCTTTCGGTCGTCTACACTGAATTTTGTGTATGCAATAAAGGGTGTATTTTTCACTGTATCTTCATGAAACATTATCATATGACTTCCTTGATGAAATCTTGTTCTTGTCCGAATATTGGTTACCTGGGATCAAAAACTCGGTTACGCGGTCAAGTCATAGAAAACCATATGCATGCAGTTAGGTTTACGTTTTTCATAATATTTTCATGAAACTTGGTAAGTATGAATGCCTCGATGATATCCAGGTCGAGTTACAATGTGGGTCTTTCTGAGTCAAAATTAGGTCACCCGGCCAAATAATAGCAAAACCTTGTGTATGCAATATAGGATACTTTTTTCATTAAATATTGATGAAACTTTATCAAAAAAGAGAGCCTTGATAAATCATTGTTTTAATAAATTTTAGCTCGAGTTTGAATATGGGTCATTTAAGGACCAAAACTAAGTGCCTAGGTTAAATGCCTTAAAATTGATATTTACAACTCCAAACATTGGTCAGAATGTTCGTGTGGATCACATAGGATTAAAAACAAGGTCAACAGGTCGATTTCGATGAAAACCTTGTCGGTACTATAGCCAATATTTATGTTAATTGGCCAGGACGATTGTCTTGCCAAGGTCAAACTGAAAGTATGTGTGTATAATACATAGTTTAGGGATGAAGTTTGGTCAAATATGATCATAACTAGGTCTTGGCCTTCTTGTATTACAGATGTGAACGAGTGCGATCCAAACCTAGATCTGAACGGCTGCACTGATCCAAATTCTTGTGAAAATTTGAACGGCGGGTATAGATGTTCATGTGGTAACGGCTTTAAACTTGAAAATGATTTGAGAACATGTACAGGTAAGATTACTTCAATAGATCTACTCATTTACAAAATAACTGCTGAGACTTGTCATACAGAAGAAAAAATAGACAACTTGTATAGATGTATAACTCATATCGGTAATATTTAATATGGAAAATAGAAACTCAATCTTGAAAGCTAATGATTAAAATATTTAGAAAAGGTACGATAAAGAAAAGTTCTCAGAACATAAAAATGTTTAAAATTTTTTTTAATAAGTTATGCCCGAGCATTAATTTCATTAGTACATGCAAACACAAATTTCTCATATCAAATTGATGGAAAATCATTTAATGACCCGTCGAGTAAAATTGTTTGAAGTTATTTTGAACTACATGCACGTCCAATAGGAATAAAAGTGTTTTATATTTTTTATATAATTTAGGTATTACTTTCGCAATGATTGTGTTTTAATGATGCAAAACCATTGGTGAACGAATTTTATTTTATTGCGTTTATTCTATTCAAGGGTATAATCACTTTATTATTAGATTGCTTTTGTTAAGCTAAAAGTATCTTTGTCAGTGATGTTGATGTATTATATTGTTAATGGAAGTTATTTGCTTTTAATATAGCATTTTTAAGCTTTTGGTTGAAACATTGAAACAGTAAAACTTTATAATCAGGTCCTCGATTCATTCAATTAATTCAAATCAAATGTCTATTTCTTTTAGGATGTGATTCATCCTATTTTGGAGAGAACTGTGCCAGTGAATGTGCTTGCAGTGAAGGTGCGGCCATGTGCGATCCTAAAACTGGGTGTGTTTGTAAAGAGGGATGGGCTGGTGAAAAATGTGAGATAGATATTAATGAATGCGGAACCTCCCCATGTACAGGAGACAATGAAGAATGCATTAACACTAAAGGCTCTTATTTGTGTAATTGCAAGACGGGGTATTCCAGAAATCAAGATGAAGTGTGCGAAGGTAAATATGTACACATCTCATTGCCTTTGTAAACTTCTTTATTTGCAATATTGAATTCAAGACTTTTTTTTTCATTTGGTAATATTCATACCCTGTGACAACTTAGTCTTAAAAGGTAAATTTTACCATGCCATACTTTTTTGGAAGGGCAAGCACACGTCTCGCTTCCATTGTAATAAATTGCCAGCTATCTCACTTTTTCAATCGATCCAGTGTTAACAGAGTACAGCAGCTTCCTTACGGCCGATCTAAATGATATCAAAACATTTCAGAATAGCATAATATTATATTCTTATAAGTTGTAACAAAGTTGACTTTTGAGATGCAGTGACAAAATGGAAAGCATCCAAAGAGAAACACCTGTTGTCTTGTCAACCCTTTGATTACCAACCATTTTGTGATGTATCACATGCAGTTTTACAGTAAACTGAAAAAAAAACTTCTTTAACATTAGTCATGCCTTTTATTTTTTTACCATAAAAAAGAGTATGACCCTGAAATTCTGATATTCACACATGTATGTGTATAGTCTGTGTTGTCCTGATATTTACACATGTATGTGTGCAGACTGTATTGTTCAGAGACAAGCGATTCTCCAGCACTTTCAGTCCTTTGATTAATGTCTGTTATAACCTTTTGATATATGTTAAAACCCACAAAACTTTATATATCAATGTGTATTTGTAGATACTGACGAATGTGGGAATGCCCTACATGATTGCGCTCAGATCTGTACAAACACTCCGGGAAGTTTCCAATGCAGTTGCCACCCTGGTTATCAACAAGAAGGAACGCGATGCACTGGTGATAAAATAGTTATATAATTCATGATAAACACGTATTTTATAACTTCAAATAAGACCAGGCTTTAACTGTGCTTTGTCCATAAACGCTATTTTGTTTTATACATCGAACAATACTCCTTCAACCTGGATAGCGAACCTACAAAGACACGTTTGAAAGTTTTGCATTCTTTGCATAAATTATTTCATTTCTACGCAATTAAATATGCGTGACTTAAAGTCAAGTTCAAGATGTATTGACAATAAGCAGTACATGGACCCTCGTTTACCAATATCATATAGCAGTAAATTTTGAAAAGAAAATATATGTGAAAGTGACATGCCGGTATATTTAATAGTATTGAGCTACCAATCTTGTATGATCAGCAGACTAGTATTTTTGCGTTATCAACGAAAAAAGCATTCGTATTTTTAAACTGAATAAAAACTTTACTTTTTGTTCTTGTTTATATAGATATCAACGAATGTGCTGGACAGCATAGCTGCGAACAGACATGCGAAAATGCTGACGGCAGTTACAGTTGTACATGTAATACAGGATATAAATTGGACCTTGCAAACAGAATATCATGCCTTCGTGAGTATCCAAATTAAACCACTTTAACATTCATTTATGAATTCGGTGTTATTTCTTGAATGGGTATAATTACAAATAAAAGGTAGGCGAATAATAAAAGCCGTTTAATCTTTGTTTTGTTGCTTACAGAAGCAGGGACATATAAAACAGGGATTGTGATTAGTTAGGCTATACCTGGACGATTGTGTACCCCGTCATCAGATGTGTTGAAGTTCTGTTTACATTACACAAACTTAGGAGCATGTATTAGAATAATGCCTGTTTTGCACACATTTGATGCGTGGTTCTTGGGTCAAATATTTAATGATATTCTTGGCAGAAGGGGACGGTTTTATATTCTTAACGTCATTCGTTTTATGTAGGATGTCAAAAAGAATAATTATGTTAGTGATGTACAGGAAAAAGCCTTTACACCAAAAACAGTGTTTTCATAAGAAAAAAGGGTAGATGAAAAAATCTAAATATAAATTTCAGATATTATGTTTACCCGTTTCATTCTAGAAACAACTTTTTGGTGAACATGTATAGCGGTCAATTATGTGAGCTACAACAAGAACTGCAGTTTTATGTTGATGGTCATAAATAGTTATTAATTAATTATTTTCTAATGTTCCAGCCAAAGAACAGTGTCCTGCAGACAACCCCTGTGAAACCAACACTGAATGTGCAGTCGTAGAGGGCCAGAATAAATGCAGTTGTCTCGCAGGCTACCAGTTTGTTTCTCAGTCCGTGGTTAGATGTGAAGGTAACTTGACCACCGTCTTATACGCACGAATCTAATTTTTGTAATATTAACTGATACTGTGAAAAGTAACGCAAAAGAAACTTTGCAAATATTCCACATTAAAAAGCCATTCCTGTGCTACTCTTTAGCCCAGAGGGGGCATCGTCATTCATGTGCATTTATTTTTACGTGATGTTCAAACTGACCTGACCAGAGAACTCAAACCATTTAATCAAACTACTCGACTCAAACCTCTCCACTTTAACAGCTCGGCTAAATCTCTCGACTTACACTCCTTGACTAATACTTCTCGACTTAAACTACTCGTGAACGTATGTAGAGGCAATAGAACTGGAAAAAAAGACAAAAGATTCCTAGTAACGTAAAACATTTGAAGCATTATTACCACATAGCTGTTAGGTTGAACATAATAAATAGCATATGATGGAACTTTCTGAAGTCCATTCTTGGCTATATGAGGCTTGTTTATCAAATATTCATCATTGTTTGTAAAATGTGCATATGTACGTGTGTAGATACATGTATGAACGAGTGTAGATAAAGCAATATAGATTTATGCATGATACGTTTCGTTATAGATATTTTGGAGTGTTCTGAAGATCCGAGTCCTTGTTCTCAGGCATGCACTGAACAACCAGGTGGTTTCACGTGCAGTTGTGACCAACCAGGATACAAGCTAGACACAGATCAGGTTACATGCATCGGTAAGTAAGGTTTAGAAGTGCTGAAATATCAGACCTGTCAAAACATGTGTAGAAAAACCACTGACTGAATAAACGTTAAAAGTGGCTTTTGATAATTCGTGGTCTTTATTCACATTTGTTCCATCTATGCATGGATATCTCTGTTTTATCCCTGCTTGTCTTTATTCTCATGGCGGTCTTACTCAGAAGCGGTGTTTGACACAAGTTTGATGTATTTTAATTTTAAAAATATGAAATATTAATGATTTATATAGGGTTCGTTTTGAGCATGATAATAAAATACGATACTAACTTGATCTAAGCAGTAATTGGAAAAGGAAAACATGTTAGAGTTTGGACGATCACGTTAGGGTTGTAATTGAAAAACATTACATTCCCGCCTGCAAATAAATGACTAAAGATTTTTGCATGTAACACCCGCACTTTGAAAACAAGTCTTTTCTGGCATTAAACTGTTGATGTGCATTAGTTTTGAATATATTTTAATCTACTTACATTTCCTGACTCCATTGTGGAATTAAATTGGAGGCTGACAATAAAACTAGACAGGTTGTCGAACGAATCGTTGCTACTGAGACCACAGTTTACAGTACTTTTCACAGTACTGGGTAAAACCAAAGTTAAAGAGTTTTTTTTCTATTTGAACATGACATTGAACAAAAAAACTGCAGCAGACACATCTGATTGATTGACTGATTTTATTCAGGTAAAGTACACGTATAAACAATTAAATAAAATACATAAATAGCGACATTTTCAAACCGACAAATAACTACGTATAATGCTTAAATTAACACATTAACTTGATATCACAGATTAAGTTTCAGTACAAATGATAATTGCCATATACATGTATAATGACTTTTATATTTTAAACTTATATACAAATAATGAGATGTTTGTAATTGTGAAGGACTAAATATAGAAACATTAGTAAAATAATATATGCAGAAACTTGAAAGAACAATCAACTGAAATAAATTTTGTATTAAACCTGGATGGCCTTTTCAAAACCTGAAGCTTATTTCCAACATGATAAATATATTATACCCTAAAAACCCATAAAATACAAAGGAATAAAAGGCGTTTTTGGAAGTTCACATAAAATTGGAGAATTAAGTTATAGGCACATTGAAAATATGTTTCTATTCGTTGCAATTTTATTTCATTTTATATAAAGTGCATGATAATTGAAACAGAAAGTATTTAGTATATCATGAATATATAAACCACTTGGCCACATCTTACAAGTAGCATTTAACAGCTTTCTTGAATTGTCTAAGTCAAGTTTTCTGTTTTATATGCACAATCAGTGAATTGCAACCTTTACTGTAACTGCAGAGTAATTTAGAGTAACATTTTCCTTTCTATTAGATTTTGGAACAAGAAAATTATATAATTAAGAGCAGGTAAATGAGAATGTAAATCTCTAGTAAACATAAAACTTTATTTCATACCTCAAGCTTGATTTGTCCTTTATTCTAACAAGATCCTCCAAATGCAATTTACCTCTACTTTCCACTATACGGCGTATATATGCAATATTTGGATGTTAAACGGTTAACGAAATGTATAAGTATTGGCTGATATTATTGTTACAGGTAATTAGCTTTTGCATATCTTTATCCACGACGTCCTTCTTTTTTTCTGTGTACATTTCACATTTATTATGCAATGTGTAAGTTTAGCATACAGGTAGTGTGCATAACATAAACTGGCACTGTTCTTACATACACATCAAATCAAAGTATAGGTGAACTGTTTAAAGTTGTTTTCTTGCATACCGGATCGGGGTTTCCGCAGTTTTGACACGTGCTAGAAAATCTAATATTACATCCCCCATGAAAATAAACGTTTAAAACTGAATACAGTACATTTCATTAATGACGGTGTTTGACTAGAATTAACTCTAGATACAAAGGTCGTAATATTTCTGAGCTTATATCAATTAGTAGTCGTGACGAATTAGCAGAAATTAATCTAAAACTCGACACTGTACTAATAATTAATTCCCTCACTATTCTTGTCAAAGACGAAGCGTCACGTTAGCAATGTAAAAATCAAATTGTATAAACTCGAGTATTGTACGTTTTCCACAGAAAGTAAATAAATGTGTTTTTTTTTTCAGTCTGTTCTGATGGCAAATATGGTGCTGAATGCTCACAGGATTGCACTTGCAATACCGAAAACACAGTCTCATGTAGTAACGTAGATGGCAAATGCACGTGTAAGGAAGGTTG
This sequence comes from Saxidomus gigantea, assembly GCA_032359765.1. Lineage (NCBI taxonomy): Eukaryota > Metazoa > Mollusca > Bivalvia > Venerida > Veneridae > Saxidomus > Saxidomus gigantea. The sequence continues at coordinate 8,059 of JAUMHA010120393.1, forward strand.
GAGTGGGAACACATGTGCTGAAAACATCAATGAGTGTGACACTCCAGCCGTGCATCAATGCCCAGAAAATTCCCAATGTGTTGACACCGATGGCTCGTTCAACTGCCAATGTGAATCTGGATATATAAAGTCTGGTGACGTTTGCCAAGGTATCATTACCATATATGTTTATATTTATTGACTGAATTTTACATTTAATGTTTGATTTTTATGTTTTCCTTTCAAGTAGTTACTTCTTTGAATATAGGAAATGAATTTGAATAGAATTGATACGTTTACTCGTTTTACGCTATTATAAAAAGAAGATTGCTCTTAATATGTTCAAATTTGAAAATGAAATGTTTAAAGATTTATCAATCTAGTTTACATCGAAACCGGGCATGCAATATTCTGTACCTCAATCCGGGATATAGATTTTATTTGAAACGTAGACCAGATAGCTCAATGTGAAATATTAATCACATATGAAAAAATAGTTGTTACCATTAAAAGCCTCAGATTGTAGCAAAAGTAGTTATCCCCTTGTATTCCCTGTAATTTAAAAGTAATCTTAGTGAAGCGAAGATTAAAGTTGTGAACTAATTATGCTTTAACAGACTGACAATGAGGAACTAAAATACTTTATGGACATGGAACAAACTACGACTTCACTTCAAATAGAACATTTCTTGACAGAATGTCACCCACGCCTGAGTTGATCCCTTTACAAATTAAACAATATTATAGTGTTCCAAAGCAACTTCACGATTTAAACATGTTTCAGGAAAGTTAGTTTAAACGATATTTATTTTCAAGTAATTATGTACACTACTATACAAAGTATGCATGTAGCAAGACAATGACAAACGTACAAACAGATAATACTAAGTAACACAGAAAAGGATTTGAAAACAAGAGTTTTAAATTCGTTTTCGTTTTCATAGTCAGAGAGCGCATTCCAATCGCATATAACTGAAGGAAACTGAAAATAATCATTTTATAATTGTTTCCGAGTATGTTATTTACACTGCGAAGTTGATTACGGTTTACGGTGGTTTCATGAATTAAGTTTGACAAATAATCTTGGGTTTAATTGTTAACCATCTTATAAAACGTTACGAGTTTCTGTTTTTCCTTCGGTCTGCTATGGTTTCCCATTTTAATAAATCATAAAAAATTTCTACGAGTTTAGTGGCTCCTTTAGTTTAGGTCCTTTAGGCTTCAATTTGAACGAATTCAATACTATATTTTTCTTCATTAGCGCAATTATCCCAAACAACGTCGCAATATTCTTAAAGAGGCCTAACGAAAGAACAATAAAGTGTTTTTAATGATTTTCTGTTGTCTCAGAGATCTTAAGATTCCTATACGTTTACAGGCTTGAGAAACAGTTGACGAAATATGTGAACGCCACTTTCCTTGTCATCCAAAGTTACTCTTTAAGTTCTGCGTGTGTAAGCTTTATCATTTTACGAGGAACCAAGAGTGATTCAATTTTATAAAGTTTAAAGTCAATACGCCAGGCAGAAGTATGTTTTCGAAGTCGTTATTACGTATATTTGCGTCTTTATGGTCGGTTGATTAATCTTATGCTTGAATTTTTTTTACAAACAATATCGTTAACGTATATGTAAAATAAAAGGGGACCGAGTATTGAAAAGGAAGGTTGAAAACGAGATTCCAAAACTTCTAGGTCCTGAGAAGAATCATGGTGTTCGAATGTAACGATTGAAGTACTATTGATATATACATAATTATATCTTAAAACACTTTACAAATTTTCCGGCTAAATGTAGTCTTATACTGTTGACACAATGAATTCATCACCAGTTGTTTTCTTGCTTTCAGTCTGTTCGGGAGCAAAATACGGAGCTGGCTGTGCTACTGATTGCGCGTGTGTTCAGTCAAATACTGAAGTCTGCAACAATGTTGATGGTAGCTGTACATGTAAACAAGGCTGGGAAGGAAGTGATTGCAACCAAAATATAAATGAATGCAGCCAAAACGCTTCCATCTGTGCATCAGTACCTAATACAAGGTGTATAGATAAACAAGGCTCATACTCATGTGATTGCTTTGTTGGTTTTATAAAAAGTTTAACCGACGACACATGCTCAGGTACTTTAAATATATTACCATTTAACAAAAGAGACTTAATCACTATTATCAGATCTACAGAGCCGCCCATTTGTCATACTTTCCCCTGGAACTATATCATTCATGTTTCAAAAACATTATAATACACTCACTCTTTATTACTTATTCATGTAACTATACATTTAACAAGCTTACTTATTATTAAATTCAAATTCAAGATTTGGAATTTAGCAAATACGAGTGATGCATCTGCAATATAATATGGTTACTCTTCACAATGCAGGATTCAGTAATATAATTTTCTATTGTGAGTATGCTCTTTCCGTTTTTTTTCTCTACATTTTATATATGTATGTTCCATTTCTTTTAATACCAAGGACTACATAGACTTTCATAATGAAATTAAATTTTATTGACTTTGAAACATAGTTAATGTATGATTGATGTATTTTTTCTTTATACTTTTTTGAATTGCTAAAAGCGTTTTGTATAAACGTGTATTGCAATATCTTTGAGATGAAAATATATTTTTTTTAAATTTTGTAATTCACGTATGCGCATGTCACTTTAATAAGTTGGACCAATCAGACAGCTACATTCATTAAAACAAACCAATCAGACTGTGACTAAGTCACGCTGTATTACGATGTAATTCTGCACTAAATTTGTACTTGCAATTTTAGAGGGTCTTTTAAGGCAAACTAGTCAAATTTAGAACATTTTCTACAAATAACGACGCATTTCAGTTTGAAAATCAAAGTGAAACGGTGATATAAAAACACAAATGATATATCGCAAGTAGCAATTTTGCACTTCGCGTTTTGAATCAGGTGGAAAAAAACCTCTCGTACATGTACTCAATAGAAGCAATTAAAACAACATGTGTCGCAGACTTGTACATCACACTTTAGTAAAAGGTTAGTTGATAAACAATAAAAAAATGGTTTCATATATTACAAATGTATACCAGAAAATATGTCAAATGTGTCTTTCGATATCACTTTGAAACATTGTATAAACGTTTGACATAAACTGACTGCTAAATCATGATCATTACATTGTACTTACCTGAATGTAAACCCGGAGGATAACATTGTGACTGTTTAAAATATCAGACACGCATCAACAAGGTTTTGATTAGTCTTAAAAGTAAATTATAAATGGTCATAATGTACCACATCATGCATGATCTCATAACAGTGAAAGTCTGTAGTTACAAAAATATAAGAAGAACACTAAAGCCGTTACTAATGGACATAGACATTAGTGAAATAAAATTGTGCAAAAGTCTACAATGCCCGGCTGAAAATAGTATCACCTTTAGGTTAGTTTGTGATATATTCAATAAGATTATGGCGTGGATTCATTATCTTTCAATGTGTTTTGAGAATATGGTTCCTTTAATAGCACAATTTCTCTTGTTATAGTATGTGAGCGAGGTACGTTTGGAGTTAATTGTGGACAAATCTGTCAGTGCAATGCAAACAAATACGAATCTTGCAATGCTGTCAATGGTGATTGCACATGTAAGGCTGGCTGGAAGTCGGATGAATGCAATGAAAATATTGATGAATGTGCAACAAACTCGTTTGACTGTCCACCAAGTTCAACTTGTGCTGATACACAAGGTTCCTATGTCTGTAACTGCGATACTGGATATACCAAAACGGTCAATAATACATGTGAAGGTATTCAATTGCAACAACTATCTTATGAGTATTTATTTTATGCTAACTAATGAAATACTGTGTTATTTCAGTAAAATATAGATTGATGATATAGATTTCATATCAGTCACAGTGTTGGTGATATAGGCCTGCCGGAACTACTTATATACATAATTTAGCTTTTGTTTTTAATTTAATAGTTAGCATAAAACTAAAAGAAAATGTGTTTGTTTTTGATGGTATGGACTTTGTCTAAACTCAAAGTGATATAATTTTCACATTTTAACTCGCGCTTTTCGCTCATGAAAATATTACAATTGTATCACTTCTCGGTGAGATATATTACATTTCCACTCTATATACATATAAGATTGGTGAGAATTAACCGAACCGTCTATATTACTATGACAAAGGTTACAGTAGCAAGATAAGAGTCACACAGTCTGACCTTGAGTATCTATTTGACCATCTATGAAAATTTTAATGCATTTGTACAAAATCAAATTCAATATAATTATATACAAAAGTAGCGGACAGGTAACAGAAAGGCAGGGAGCGTCAACGAACTAAGAATGACGTAAATGTACAATATACCATACAATGTCATATAACTATTACCAGTATGAGCTAATACTAATGAAAGGGGTTGTGGCATTATACTCTGCAGATGTCTATACATTAGTAGTTGAGTACCCAAGTTTGTAGTAAAATTAGATAAAAGTGCACATTTTCTGTGATTCTGACAACACTCAGAAACATGTTGTACACTGTTTTGTTCTAACAGAAATAGGAATGACGGTAATATTTTATAATGTGATGTTTGTGGCAAAAGGTAATAACGTTGCTGTGGCACACCAACATTTTCAATTCAGAAACACAACAAATGTACATGCAACTTTACGCATAACTGATTATTCAGAACGCTCCCCTGGTCAGCTATAAGATGAAACGCTGACAATTGCTTTCCGTGTTTCTGACAAAATTATCATTTTGTGAAAACTTGTATGACGAAGTCCGTGTGTTCCAAATATCAAATAAAAGTATTGAGTGATTGAAGAAATATAGGAACAGTCCGGTTAATTCACATCTCGTGTACATATCTGCATTGCCTACATCTAGTATATACGTAAATCTAATGTTTGTAGATAATGATGAGTGTGCACAAGAAAACGGTGGCTGTTTACAGCAGTGTATTAACACAGTTGGTTCATTCATCTGTTCCTGTAATGTCGGATATCAAGGAACCGATGATGATTGTACAAGTAAGTTAATTACAACTTGTGATCTTGAACAGTCCTTTAGCAAAGGATCTTTTTTATTTGTAAAATACTGTAAGCGTCTTTATATATATAGAAAGACATTTTCGATAGCAATTTATGTGTTTGATTAAATCGCGAGTTTTTAATTTTGAAAAAAAAATTAAAACCAATATTACCCAATACATTAACTTAAAATAGACACGGGCGACGTTTTGCTCGTCAAAATAAGTGAAAATGGAAACGTCGCGAATAAAACAAAATATACAGTATTGAAATATTAGACATGTCGAAACTGAACCTAGTGAAGGAGATCAATGTTTGCGATGGAAGTTTGTACAATTAATATGCTTATGACATTGGAAGCGTGTACAGGATGAACAGGAGAAAAAAAGCATCGAACCACATTAAATTTATATTGGTGTACAGAACATCTGCTGCTTTATGTGGGACTGAAACTTGGCATACCTGCTTTGGAATATGATAAATATATGCCAAACTTTGGTTTTAAAGCAGAACATTCACAGTTCAAGTAAAATGGTGGGGAAAACGTTTCTTCCGCACAACGTATTCAAACTTCAGACATCAATTTTCGGCAAATCATGTGGACGAAGAGCTTTACAAATAAATGATTAAAGATTTCTTGATTGTTATGAATAGAGTAATATAATTTGTACTAAGATAAAAAATCTAAAAATATATAAGTTATATTTATATGGTATATGTTTATACAGGGTAAATGTTATAATTCATATTGGCATTTTATAGTGTGTGTGGATAGTTACGGAAAGCAGTGTGCCAACCCGTGCAACTGTGACCCAAAAAGAACTACAGAGTGTCATCACGTGACCGGTTGTGTTTGTAAACCCGGTTTTATTGGTGTAAATTGTACAGACATCGATGAGTGTGCGAAAGCGACAAGTGTATGTCAAGAAAACTCGTTTTGTACAAATACAGCAGGAGGTCATACGTGTACCTGTAACACAGGTTACATTGAAACTCAGGGAAACTGTGAGAGTAGGTTTACTGCCGTTATACTAAATATATATAATTATATACTTTGTTTTTATAGAATTTGTAATGCCAAGCTTCAAAGTGTTGTATCTTAAAAAGTTATGTATGCTTACCATTAGACATGGAGATACTTTTTCACCTATATTGCATTAAAAATCGTATCTACACACATGTAACGCGTATTAAAGTATTTAAAGTATTACTCAGTGGCACTACAAAACCAACGACTGCAACAGTTTTGAAAATGAAGTAACCAGTGCTGTACCAGAATTTTCAGTAATGTCATTGTTCGATTCCTTTTCCAGTATGTTCAGATAATGTCATTGTTCAATTTCCTTTCCACTTATTCAGGTAATGTCATTGTTCAATTTTCTTTCCAGTATGTTAAGGTAATGTCATTGATCAATTTATTTCCTTTCCAGTATGTTAAGGTAATGTCATTGTTCAATTTATTCCTTTCCAGTATGTTAAGGTAATGTCATTGTTCAATTTATTTCCTTTCCAGTATATTCAGGTAATGTCATTGTTCAATTTATTTCCTTTCCAGTATATTCAGGTAATGTCATTGTTCAGTTTCCTTTCCAGTATGTTCAGGTAATGTCATTGTTTAATTCCCGTTCTAGAATGTTCAGGTAAACGATATGGCGAGAACTGTGACAATGACTGTGACTGTGAAGACAAAAATACAGTTAACCCTATCCAATCATGTGATCACATTAACGGAACATGTTTATGTACTGCCTACTGGAACGGAGCACGTTGTGAAAATAGCATTGATGAATGTGCACTAGGAACAGATAACTGTACTAAAGATAACGAAGGTTGCCATGATACAGATAACGGATTCAATTGTTCGTGTAATGTAGGATTTGTGAGAGACGATAACAACAACTGTGTGAAAGGTATATACTAATTACATTATCTTAGTAACTCTCGTGTTTTTTTGTCCAGGTCCAGACTGCTCCGTTCTGATCAATTGCGTTAATTTCATTGCTTTATGTTTACCGGGCATCATATGTGATTTATAGCCCATATGCTTGATTCTGGACCGTAAAGACACCATACGTTGCTGTCACTTGTAAGTACATACATTCATGCGTACAGCGAAACAGTGTGTTTTATATGCATCCTTTCACAACTAAATATGTCTGTTGGGTTAAAACTGGGTTGACATAGTTAATGTCTATGCATTTGCATATAACATAATCACAAGAATCTATTCAAGTATGTGCGACTTGTTATAAAATTGTATTGATAGTAGTAAGTAGACACTGGCAAAGCGTTTCAAACTCAGTTGATTTATTACAATCTACATAATGTACATATAACTTACCCTGAAGACAATTGTGTTACAACGTGCACGTTGTTCTTCAACTTAGCAATTCCGACAACGCCTCACAATGAATTTATATACGAAAAAGACCAATTTATATTGTATAATTGGATCTAGTGTTAACTCTAATTATAACATAAATTTATCCGAGGCGCTAAAATACAAGGTTTGTAATCTTGGGCGGAAAGAGAATATTTTTGTTTCATGATACCTTTACTTCTAGTATAAGGTACTACTATGTATTGTTTTTAATTTTAGACAACACAGTTACGACAACACCTGCATTACCGGGTATGAGCTGATTTTATTATTGTTGTACACGTCAATAAAACATGTACAAGTTAAACTGTGTAAACTTGAGTTAAGGCAAATTGCTCCGTCATCAAAGAATAGCATTTTTAAAGCTAAGTGAAATTCTTATGCATTGCAACCATGCGCTTATTTGAGTATCAATGCACTAATTTCCTATGCACTTGCTTCATGCGTTTATGTTCCTCTTAGTGTTGATTAACCGATTGTGTAGCTATTTAGCTATTTTTTTATTCAAGAGCTAATGAATTTGCTCAAAAGTTTATGTGTTCATTTATTGTTACTTTAGGCAACAGGCGGAGAGTGCATGTAGAAGTGAGGATAGACCACAATGTGAATGGTGATCTCAAGGTTTCCATCACATACCAGAATTATCTACGAGAAGTTCAATATCAGGTGTGTTTACTTTTACATTTCACTTATATGTCAGAACAGAACATGATAATTTTGTACTTCTGACAACGCTTTTTATGCCATCCCCAGATCAGGATATGTGCAGTCTGATCATAATCTGCAATTTTTGCTATTCAGTCAATAAATTTCCATGAGCACCTTTTGAAGTATAAATGATGCTGTAGAAATTGACAGACGGATAAGGACATCTTAGGTAATTGGGTAAAAAAAGCTATGCACATAGTTATTAACATACATATTCAAAAGATTATCAGACACAGTAATAGACATTTTAAGATTTTGAGGCAAACAGACCGGGCCCCGATTTCAGTAATTGCTTAGCTAAGTAAGTTATTTTGAAGTCTAATTGTCACTAAAAATAATGAATTTTGAAACAATAGTATGTTTTTTCATGTTAAAATAACAAAAATATTATTTAGTACTAAATGCAAGTCAAATTGAGCAAAAATTCATTTGAGTACAAGTTAATAATTTTAAGAATCTTAAGAATTTACTTAGTATAAATTACTTGCTTAAAACAACATTTTCTGCACAAATACTAACAAGTGTATATATAATTGTGATAAATGGGTAAATACGATTCTGAAAAAGTGTAATTCTTTAAATGAATATACATGCAAGGGGCTGATAAGTGTTGAAATAAGTTGAGCATGTTACTAATTATTTACTTAAGTATTTTCGTGAAATGGGGGCCAGAACTCTTTTTTGCAAAAGAGTATCTCGTACATGCAGAAAGGGTGCCAAGTGAATGCTTTTATGCAGAAAAAATGAAGCATGCTGGTAAAGTAATAACAATTATCGATACCAAGAATTGAACATATGGGTTGTATTTCATAGTCTAAATGTAAATTAGAGAAAAAGAGGGTTGGTTAAAAGAAACTTAATGACACTTAAAGACACTCATATCTGTAAAGTTCTTTACGTTATTTACGTATACCAAGTCAGTCGTCCCCCAATATTTTCAGTGCTTTGATTTGTCACGTTTATTATAGCCATTTTTGTATGAAGGAATCCTTACTTTGACTGTTGTTTTTCAGCTTGAAATTTGGTACAGGAAAAGGCTTGTCTCAATCAACTTCTTTATTTTCAATTTAAAACTAAGGTGAGTTTATTATGAATTGTATAAATAATCTAGCCCGTAGTCGCTTTTTATTTTTTTCTGTCAGCAGAACTTTGAAAACAGGCTGATAAGTTTTCAAGACAGGTGAGTTACAGTTATATAAGTCTAGTTTGAAATGGTCAAAGTTACAGTTTTATCTATATCAGAATAATGTGCATAACGAAAAAATATATCATGTTAATTATAATACCGCAGGTAAATTTGATAGATTCTGATTGGTCAAGAACCTCTGTATATGAGACCGTTTACATCAAGTAGAGTCTCTATGTTCTCACCTGTGAGATACATATATCCGCGCATTTACCCATGTGAGATATAGAGAATCTAACATGTTCATGAGTTGTGGATAAGGAAATCCCACCGAGGGT
>JAUMHA010120504.1:0-17614 GCA_032359765.1 Saxidomus gigantea
CAAAATTGACCATACTCATAAGGCAAGTGGACTTGTAGTCAGGTGAGCAATATAGGGCCATGATGGCCCTCTTGTTTGGTCAACTGAACACATAGTGCTCAAAGGTGAGCTATTGTGATCGCCTGGTGTCCTTCGTCTGTCTGTCCACACTTTATGTATGCAATTGAGGTTTTTTTTTTTACTGGATCTTCATCAAACTTGGCCAGGATGACTACCTTGATGAAATCTAGGTCAAGTTCTAACATGGATCATCAGGGTTCACAAACAAGGTCACATGGGCAAATCATAGAAAAACCTTGTGTTTGCAATAGAGGTTGCATTTTTCTCTGGATTTTCATGAAACTTGGTCAGTATAATTGCCTTGATGAAATCTAGGTCGAGTTTGAATATGGGTCATCTGGGGTCAAATTCTAGGTCACAGGATAAATCATAGAAAAACCTTGTGCATGATACCAATAGAGGTTGCAGTTGCATTGAATTTTCACGAAACTTGGTCAGTATGATTGCCTTGACGAAGTCTAGGTTGAGTTCAAACATGGGTTATCTGGGGTCAAAAACAAGGGCACAGGATCAGAATTAGAAAAACCTTGTGTATGCTATAAAGGTCGATTCCAAAAATGCGTCATCTGAGGTCAAAATGTAGGTCATGGAGTATGATTATAGAGAAACCTTGTGTATGCAATAGAGGTTGCATTTTTATTGGATCTTTATGAAACTTGGTCAATATGATTGCCTTGATGAAATGTAGCTTGAGTTAGCCAGGTGAGTGATAAACAGCCATCTTGTCCCTCTTGTTTAAGCTACAGCAATGAAATATATGGATAGTTTTGCATTCAGATTACAACTTTGACCTTGACCTACTAACCAACTTTCCATTTTTGAAGCTAGATCAATAAAATTAGGACCATATTTACAGTTTTGCCTGTTGGCTTGAACTTCGACATGGTTGACCTTGACCTACTGTTAAACTTTTTTCTTTGAAGCTACAGTGAAATTTGAACCATATGTACAGTTTCAAATGCAAATTTCAACTTTTGACCTTGTTTTTATTTTTCAAGCTAGAGAGATTAAATTTGGACTATTTATGCTGTTTTGCAATCCTAAGTTTTAACATTTCTATGACTGACCTTGATTATATAAAGTGCAATGATATTAAGGCGAGTGATATAGGGCCATCATGGCTCCCTTGTTTATAAGTTAACACTGATATTGAATATTTCAGGTAGCAAATGGCATGGCTTATTTAGAAGCAAACAAAAAGATTCATAGAGATCTTGCTGCAAGAAATATCTTAGTCGGCGACAACTCCGTTGTCAAAGTCGCTGATTTTGGTCTCGCTAAAATCATAGAAGATGATGAATATAATCCTAAACATGGTAAACATCACCCACCTGCAGCATATAATCACGAGTGTTTTGTTTTTAACATATAGATGCAGACTACACATGTGTTCAGAGTGATTGTTGTGGCTTATAATTATACACATAGAATTAAAACATAAAAATTGTAGTGTTAACAGCAAGTAGAAACAGAGTTTATTGTAAAGGATAAGTCAAAGTTTGATTACATGTTGCAGATAAATAAACTGCAGAAATAGATGGAAAAAAAAAACCTTTTAGAAACTCAAACAACTGGATAAGAATGTTACAATTACGGGTAATCTATAAAATGTAAAAAAAAATCTCACAAAAAAGCTATATGAATTTACCCTGATTTACAGTTCTTTGAAAACTGCTCTGTCCATTTTGTATGTTGACACTGCAAGGCTGTGTTTGATTTATAATAGTTTCCAAATATGGAACTATTTTTTAACAGCCTTAGTTGAGAAAAAATAGTTCCAGATCAAGTAGTTGATATAACATGTAGACTAGAACAAAGGATGAGATGTAAGACAGATTTCAAAAAAGAGAGAAACTGGAAAAATATGGGATTGCATTAATAGCTTATAATGGTAGTCTGAGGACTTTTTTAAAACCATAATTTTTTATGCTTTTTGTGTGGTCTTGGCTACAGCTTATTCACCCATGGCTCAGTGGACATTATACACATTGTTTTGTCTTCATAGTGCAGTTACATTCACAGTAATTAGATGAAGAACTAAGTCATGCAATTATTTGGCTGAATGATACACAAGCAGTATGTAGTCTCATCCTTTGTCAACCATTTGTGACAGTTTGCTCACATATAGTCAGAAGCCGCTTATCACATCCTCATCCCATATACATGTAGATATATTTTCAGTGTTTTCCTTTATTATTTTTTATCATTTTAAATACTTTTTTTAGATAGTCTTTTTAGATACTTCTTTTAGATAGTCTTTTTTAAAAGGAAGAGAAAGAAGTGCTAACTGTTATGATTTGAAGTGCCTTATGGTTACCCATGTTGTCTGTGGTGGTTATGCTAACAGTATGGATGCCAAACAGACGGCAATTATGATCCATACTAGTCTGAGAAACCTATTTTTGTCGCACAACAGGGCTCATATGTTTAAATAGAGGAAAACGCTGAAAATTTCATTTTCATCTCAACCACTGAAGAAGCTGATACAGGAGAAGTGGTTTATTGACTAAAACAAGATAAAACACACTGTTGATCAGTTGTTTTTTTAACAGTAGGCAGACAGAAATGTGATTTGAGCATAACTTTTAACAGATTGCATTTCAACAAACCACTACTCATGTAAGGCTAACAGTGATCTCTTTCCTAGATCATGGACCTTTGGCTTGTACTAAAAAGAAATTTGACGGCTCTACATATCAAATTTTATTAAGAAATATTTACGAAATGTTACATTTTACATGTAAGAGTCTCCATTGACTCCACATAGGAGAAATGAAATGTGATAGAGTATTTTTGTTACTAGTATATTGCATCAGCAATAGCTGCTAGCAAAGGTCTATGACGAAATCATGGGTTTAGAGAATGGAATGTAGAAATGTTGTCAGCCATGTAAAGGAAAAAGAACAGCAATTTTTACATTTTATAGTGTGAATAGAAATTCATATATTGCACATCAGTATTTACCTGGCACTCGTAAGTATTCTGTTAAGCGGACGAATAATTTTTGGCGTTTGAACATAAATTACGATTTTATGATAATTTTTACATTTTGATACGAAATCTCTATAATTTACCAACATCATGTTTCACTCACAGTTAGCATGAAAAGGCTTGAAAGTAATGGTGAATATTAATGAGTGCCCAGTAAATACTTGCACACCATAACATTTGCTTTTATTCACGTAGGTATAGACTGCTTCCAGTATGGTGTAACCATGGTAACATTCTACTACCACACCATATTCTGCTATATAGTTTTATAGGGATTAACAAACTTTATAACAAATATATCATAACAATTGTAGATAGCTAGCGGTATGGCCTATTTAGAAACTCATAAAAAGATTCACCGAGATCTTGCCGCCCGTAATGTACTGGTAGGAAATAACAACAGTGTGAAAGTTGCAGATTTTGGTCTTGCTAAAATTATCGAAGATGACGAGTACACCCCATCGTCTGCTGGTAATCCATTTAGACATGTATTTAAAGTATTTTACACTCTCTTTTTTTCAATATCTGCATGATTGGCTACTTTGTCATTAGCATTGTGGTGTAGTTTTCCTTTTCAATTACATTGTGATGCTGGATACCCTATAAAAGTTTGTCATTTCTCACCTAAAAATTTGTTACTTTTATTGGAATAACTTTTTGTCTGGTGTTACGTAATATGGTGGTTTTTATACGATAACCCTTATTCTGGTGGGTGCAAATGGGTACTCCGGCCGGGCTTTGTAAACAGGATATACTAAATGAATGTTGAGATTAAGGGTTTTGCAAATCAGATGGCAGATGTTTAGTTATGTTTAACCTGTTGGCAACGAGTCATTCTGCCATTGCGACTAGTTCATTTCGTGATCGGCATGCATGTCAGTGCTTGCTCGTAATATTAAAAATACTAATAGTAATAAATGGCATTAAACCAAAAGAAAAAAAGTTTGATGCGGAAACATTTCATTCCATTTCAGAAACCTATTCAGAAAGATATAGTTTGTTTACTATGTCTGAATCAAGTGTGATAATATAGTGAAAATAAAGTATTGACCAGTTTAAAATTGAAATGGTTCCTTCAGCATATCGGTAAATCTGCCGTTAAGGAATGTAAATGGGATAATGATTATTGTGAAAACTATGAAAAATGCACTATGTAAACAATTGCACTTCACTCTTTTTTCTCATTGCAATTTCTTATGTAAAGATAGCTGTGTATATTTATTCGCCCAGCTGATGTCCTTGTTGCACGCAACTCATCAAGAAAATGAGGAAGTCAGTGGTGTATTTTTTTCAGTTCAAGAATCTCCTGAAATATACAACCTTTAATTGGACTTTAACATCCTTGCATGTATTTTCTTGTTAATTGTTTGCATGACTTGTTGAGTTTTTTCTTCCTTTTTTTTTAATGTAAAAATATTTAATATGGTGTATAAAGAGAAAAAACAAGCTATTTCTAACTGAGCCAGGTATGATTTAGCTCAAGTTTGCATGCTGTTGTAAATGTGATTGTATCCAACCAGTTTACTAATTAGAAAACAATAACAACAAAAAATTCAGTGATGTAACATAATGCAATTCTATACTCGTATAGTTTGTTTAATAATTGTTAACATTTACCATGTGTTAAATCCATTTCTTTCCATTCAAATAGTTTTAAAGTGTACTGACTATAGGGTTCGCTATATTTTTCTCACAGTTTGGCTTAATTTCTCTCTGTACATTAGCCATTGATGATAGCGAGTCTTTCATTAGAAATTAAAATGCAATATAAGTTTTCGTAAAACTTTAAAGAAATAAATTACATGACTGAAATATTAACATATCTTATTTCTTTTCGCAACTAGGAACAAAGTTCCCAATCAAGTGGACCGCTCCAGAGGCTGCCATGTACCAAAAGTTTACTATAAAATCCGATGTTTGGTCATACGGCATTCTGCTAGTTGAACTTACGACACATGGACAAGTGCCATATCCAGGTAAAATTAATATTCTTCCGCACTGTCATCTCAGTGTCGCGTCTGCTGGAAGTAACCAATGAGGCGTTCCTTGTGAAAGCCGGGTTAAGTGTGAAGTAACCTTGATACAAGGTTAATACATGTACATGGGTCTTGGATTTTTTGGGGAAAAGTAGTTAAAAGTGAGTCTGAATTGGGCCATTTGGCTGATTGCTTCTCCAAATTTTTTACAGTTTTGTTTTGGAAGTAGTCTTAATGTATTTTCTATGTAAAATGGGCAAAAAAGTAAGTTTTTGAAAGGCAGTGTTGAAATATGGCACAAAGTGAACTTTTTTTTAATCCAAGAGGCTTTAAGAGTGCTTAAAGTTGAATTGTTGTCATTTTACAGTGCTTTAAAATGCCATGATGGGTTAGTGTATACTCATTAAATTTAGGATGGACAAAACAGAAAACTTTTTTTTTGTGGAACATATTTTTTAAAGAATCTATGTATTGTTGATGTTGAAACTTGATTATAACCCCAAAAGATTACTTTAAAGTAAATATAGGGGAATCACCATGTCGTCAGCATGTTGTTTACAATTCTGACTTGTTTCAACTTTTTCTTCCTTTTCTTTTGTGGTCTATATTTGGAATAACTAGTCTTTACAAAAAAAGAATGACATCTTTACGGAGATGATTTTACCTTTTAAGTATTATGACTATCGCAATGTGAAAGATGTTAGTGATACTCACTGTAAACATCTTGGCTGTTATAAATATGATGATAAAAAAAGGACTTTCCAATGCTTGTAGTGCTTTCAGTGCTTTGATATTATAGTCACTTAACTTTTTTTAGATTTAGATTTAATTGTAAGAATACCAGAATGTATGCTGTCAGAATAACATTATCAGAGGGTTTGAATATTTTAGTATAAGCTATTTCAAACTTTGTTTGAAGACTTCTTATGCGGTGTTTCTTGCACGCACTGCTTAAATCTTGCTATTCAACTACTCCTGTATGGCATGTTGCATTAATCCTGCATTTTGTCAAGCAGTGTACAAATACTTTTTACATTATTTGATAATGAATAAACTCTTTGTTCCAGCTTTAGTTGCATGTATCTATGACTTTCTTAAACAAGGGACAAGGTTTATGCATTCATTTTATTATTATTTTGTCTTACATTTTCACATGGAGACATGGGTGGGGTTAGATAGAAATATGCAAATTAAGGAATGCAAAAAAAAACAAACAACACTCAACATGTAAAAAAGCTGAGCAAGTGTAAGAAAAGTGAGCAGATTTAAAAATTGAGCAAGTATAAGCAAAAAGAGCAGATGTTAATAAAAATGAGCAAGTGTAAGGAAAATGAGCAGATGTAAGAAAAACCTGAGCAAGTTGAGAAAAATGATCAGATTTTTAAAAAAATGAGCAAGTGTAGAAAAAAAATCAGCAAGTGTAAGAAAAATGAGCAGACTTAAAAAAAAAAAAGTTGAAGAAAATTTTTAGAAAGTGTGCAAGTGTAAGAAGAATGCTCAAGCAGATGTTAAAAATCTCAGCAATTGTATGAAAAATGAGCAGATTTAAAACAAAAACACGAGAGAGTTTAAGAATATTTTTTAAAGGTGAGCAAGTGTAAGAAAAGTAAGTAGATGTAAATCAAAACAGATGAAGGGTAAGAAAAATGAGCAGACTTAATAAAAGTGAGCAAGTTGAAGAAAATGAGCAGATGTAGAAAACTACTTAGAAAGTGTAAAAAGAGTGCGCAGATGCAAAAACCTCAGCAAGTGTAAGAAATATGAGTAGATATAATAAAAAACAGCAAGTGTAAGAAATATGAGTAGATGTAATAAAAAACAGCAAGTGTAAGAAATATGAGTAGATGTAATAAAAAACAGCAAGTGTAAGAAATATGAGCAGACTTTAAAAAAGTGAGCAAGTCTTAAGAAAATGAGCAGAATGATGTTGAAAAAAAGTCTAAGAAAAGTGAGCAGATGTAAAAAAAACTCAGCAAATCTAAGAAAAGAGAGCAGATGTAAAAAAACTCAGCAAGTGCAAGAGCAGAATATGAGCAGATGTAAAAAAAAACACGAGAAAGTTTTAAGAAAAAATTTCAAAAGTGAGCAATTGTATGAAAAATGAGCAGATGAAAAAATATTGAGCAAGTGTCAGAAAAGTTAGCAGATGTAAAGAACTGAGTAAGTGTAAGAAAAATGAGCAAATGTAAGAAAAATGAATAATTGTAAGAGACTTGAACACTAGAAATAGTGAGCTAAAGACTTAGAAAATAAGCAGAAATAGTGAGCTAAAGACTAAGAAAATAAGCAGAAATAGTGAGCTAAAGACTTAGAAAATAAGCAGAAATAGTGAGGAAAATGAGCAATAGTAGGATCTCAAAAGAAATGAAAAATAAGAACAATGGTTTTAGTAAGAGTAAGAGTAATATACAAAAATAAATAATGAAGACAAATAGTAATGAGTAGCAGTAAGAATAATGAACAACAACATGATTGTGGACTGTATTGAGCAATTGAAGGAAAGATGAGCAAAAGTTAGGGAAAGCAAAAAGAAGACCAGGGACAATATGACAATATTTAAGATATGGACGTGCTAAGAATGATGGGAAATGGTAAGAATATTATCAAGGAGCAATGATTTACAGTGCCAGGGTAAGGTTTCTTTTGCATGCCTTACATACTACAGTATAACATATTGCAGGAATGACAAACCGAGATGTGATTGACCAGGTAGAGCGTGGCTACAGACAACCAAAACCACCAATATGTCCGCAGTCTATGTATGAAATAATGCTTAAATGCTGGGACAAGAGATCAGAAGAGAGACCTACCTTTGAATATCTCTTTAACTTCTTTGATGATTATTTCATTGCTACTGAGCCAAGCTACAAAGAAACTGACCCCTAGGTATATATCCTCTGCACGTATCTTTTGCATATGTTATATTATATATGTAATACTTCAGGAATAATATCCATTCAGGCATTATTTAACAACTAATAAACAGTTTTTCATTCTGATGAACGGTAGTACGTCACAAAGATGGTAGGTCTAAGAGCATCAGGATGAGAAAGTGTTCTTTATTAGCAAATAAACAATGCTTGTATAATGCTATCATTTAAATTCCAACATGACTAATGGATAGAAAATGTAATGGATCATCTTTTCAGAGAGTTACTGTTATTTCATGCAGAACAATTAGATGGCATTTTAGACTTCATAAGGGTCTCTTACCAATGTGTCCATCAAACCATTGTTTATTATAGAATGCTTTATTCCTTAGGTTGATCATATTAGAATGTTGAATATTGAGCATGTTTTGCATTTTGCCTTTATCTCAAGGTTAGTTTGATGTAAGAACGTGTATTGTCTTTAACTCTGGCTTTATGGCATCTAGTTTCCAAAAAAGTGCTAGTGAATGAAATTAGAGCTGGCAAAGGCAGGTGTCACTAGTTAACGATGTGCTTTGTCATTTAAAAAAGCAGGTAGGTTCTTGTAAAAAGAACTGAGAAAGTGGGGCTCTATCTCTAGAATTTAAGTATATGTATAGACTTTATTATTGTGCCTGGAGTTGTTCTTGATACCATGTCATCTATACCTTGCTTTTATTGTGCAAACCCTGCCAGTGGGACCAAAACACATAATAGTCTGCTTATGTCCATCCTTGTGGCTTAATCATATAATTTATTTGAACTTTTGTGCAATGCTTGTCAGTTAAGGCCAAAATGTTTGGCTGTAACTGTGTTTTTGGAAAAAAAACCTAATCCTACCTTTTCAGTTCTCTTTGAACAGATGTTAATTCTATTTTCAGATGACTAAATTAACATGTTAAGTATTTTATTTTCCAGGCATGACCAATCGTGAAGTTTTGGAACAGATTCCACGTGGTTACAGGATGCCAAAACCAGAGAAATGTTCCGACCAAATGTATGAAATCATGATGAAATGTTGGGACAAGAAAGAGATGCTTCGTCCCACATTTGAATTTCTCTGGACATTTTTTGACGACTATTTTGTCGCTACAGAGCCAAATTATGTACAGACTGATGATTAAAAATTAAGGTCACACATGATTGAATCGCAGAATACATGGAATAACATGTTGCGTGAATAACAAAAACATAGAAACACAGAAACCATCTTCCTACTAGAATATGTCTTGAAAATTTAGAGAAAAGTAGAAAAATAATACTGATAGGAAGTGTTCCGTGAATAGTGCAAAATAAACTTTTAATTTCATTGTGTTGCTTAACAGTTAGCGGATTATATAATAATATAACAGAAAAATGATAACTGTGTTATTTCACTCAAGATAAAAAGTCATACTTGAGTCATGTAAACAAAACGAGGGTTGATTGCGAAACTAGTGTATGTGCAGTAAAATAAAGAAGCCGCTACTATAGTTTAACGATCAGCCCTCAATAAATGCTTTTTGAAAAATAGTGTTTATTAGTGATCAAACAGTTTTTGTATGTAGTTGTTTTTGATTTTTTTGAACAAAATTTTATATATAATTTAAAAGATATTTTTATATATAACTTACACTTAGCCTTATTGCTGTTTATTGATGATGAAAGTGTCTACTGTAAAAGTATATATTTTATGTATACTGACACATTCCATTGTTCATATCAGTTTTATGCTTGTTCATTAAGTTTATGCGGAACCTAGTTGTGTGTTAAGGAAATTCTAGTGTATACTGTAAATCACTTTGACTTCGGGAGACAAAAAGTTCACGTTTTTTAGGCTATAGATCAGTTCACGAAGCCATGTATTTGCAAACAAGCGATCTAGTCTGTTTTCGGAAATAGTTCATTGACAGAGAACATTGAATTAGTGAAATTATGAATTTGCAAATAAGTGTTCTTGTGAAATAATCTGGGAAATAAAGTTCACGCAAATATGTTATGATTTACAGTAACTTTTGTTGAACATGCAAAAAGAAGCAATCCATAAATGGAGTTGACAATAGAATTAACTTGTGTGGTAATTTCCATAACTGTCTGTGAAAATTCCCTTATCTGTCTTACTGTCATTTATTCTAATCCTGCAAAATTTCTAAAATAGGCTTGTCTGTCTTTGGATTTGGACAGGTACCTTTAGTTTTTAGAGGGAGCTAAGTAGCTAATAGTATAGTACATGGCCAGACTGCCAAAGTCTGCATGCTGATCATTGTCTACACCAGAAACTAATGCAGAACATTCTGGACTCTCGGTGCAAGTGTAAACCATCATTATATTGATTTAAATTTCATATAAATTTTGTAGAATAGTTAGTTTGAGCCTTTCCATGACACATTTTTTCTTAAACCCACATGAAATTCTTGGAATATTACAGTTAACTAGCCTTTGCCCTGAGGCGGCAAATGAATCTGCCTTCGCAAATATTTTTAGATCATGATCAGCCTGCACGCCTGTTTGGTCTTATTATGATTGGCACTGTTTGCTATTAAGTCAGTTTTTCAGTGGTCAGCCCTTTAAAAGACTAAAGGCACTGTACAAATGAAAGATATGACAAGACACTTTTTTTACAGGGTTCAAATTTGCATCACAGTTTTTGTTATAGTTGATATATTCTGAAGAACATTATTAATCAAGAAATATAATGTTCATACCTTGCTAATAGCTTGGTCACTAAGTTGTATGAAAACATTTTAACACGTCTGTCAGCAGACGACATAAATTATGTGTTCTGTCGAACACACTCTCTCATTCAGTCAGAGAAAAGTTAATATATGTAATGCAGAAGTATTTTTATTTTATTAATTGTTGCCATTAACTACGTTTTCGATATGTTTGCTTGTTTGATCGCAATGTACAGATTTACTGGCTTAAAAACTATTAAATATATTTATGTATATAAGTATTTGTATATAAAAACATACATGTATATGGAAACATCATTCTTGTATGTCTTGTGTGGGCACTATATTGGTCAGTTAGCATCTCCCTTACGCAAACATTGTGTCTAAATCTGCATTATTACTATTACTTTCTGTCAATAGTAATTGTCATTCTGTAAATTTGAAAAAATTTATGTGACCATAGGGCTGATATGCGAATTCAAATTAAATTTTTTAAGGTTTTACCACAAAACTGTCATTCTTTCTTCTACAAGTCCTTCTTTATTTCATATAAGTAACTACAGTTTTGCCGTCATCCCTTGAAATTTTACAAATACAAAGAAGAATGTTCTACCCCAAAAAATCTTTAAAGCATAGTCGTTTCTGATTCTGTTACTGAAAGTTAAGTTTTATGCTTCGTACAAGTACTGGAGACTTGATTTTTTGAATTTTGAAATTACGTTTTTACTGGTAGTGGACATGGTTGTTTTCAATATGTAGATTGAAAATATGGAAACCTTTTTAATGATTGTTCACTGGTAAGGTAACTTTTCATGCACATATCTAGATAAAGTCTGGTTTAAAACCTGGTTTCCTGCCCACTAAAACATGAATTTCATACTGTAAACACCAAAATTCAGTCTGGACAGAGTGTCCTTGAACTTTGTTAATTAGAACGATTATATTGTTACATTTGTCTTGGGGTGTGATAAACAAAAAACCCTATTTTTGTGACCACTTCATGTGCTAGGCACATTTTATTTTTACGCTTTTTGTACCATTTTTGTTAAAAGATATATTTACTTATTTATCTACAATAAAATTCATTTTATGTTAATAAGATATTTACTTTCCTAAGTGTCTCGCCAAAACTGTTGTGCACATTATCTGATGCTGATTTCCTTTGTGAATGCATGAACCTCGCTGAATGCCCCTCGCTTCCTTGCTTATATTTTGCAAACATGGACCGAATTCAACCCAAAAGTATTAAAGAGTTTCAATGCAAAGCTTATAATTATTCATGATCATATTGAAGAAAACATAAATTTCCTTTTAAATTCAGTTTATTGCGCAAGAAAAGAATCAGAGAGAATTTAAAGAAAAAGGGGAATATTGACAGTGAAAATATGAGTAGGGGGGATTTTTCAGGCGTGGCGTATCTTTGTCTAGACACGTTCATAGCATTAAGTTATAAACATATTAAGCATACAATGTACATCTGATGCTTTGATGTGGAAAACATTTGTTTTCTGTTTGTTGGTTTATCGTCTGAAGGCTTTTAGAATTCCATCCATTTAGATCTTCATTAAATCCTGCATAAATGTGATAAATTAATTTTAAAAAATGTGTTTGTATCTCGGTGTCATTCCCATTCTTAGACAATCATCTTATTGTTCCTTAGAGCCCGAAATTAACTATCTATAGAATATTGTACAAAGATATTGTTGAACAGTACTTTTTTTTCTGTATAAAACGTCAGAATGCTTCAAATTTCTAGACTAGTAATTAAAGGGTGTCCTGTATATAACATCAATGTCTTTTCACACTAAATAAAAACAAAACAATTGCAGGTTTCTGTTTACTCTTGATGGATAACATTCTAAAATAGATATGGGTAACATTCCAAATATAGGTAAGGCACTTTAAACCATCTAGGTCACATCTGTGGTATTCCCTTCCAAACTTATGTGGTTGACAAGTAAGATATTTCACAATGAAAATCTAATAGTAATCAAAACTCTTGCATTGAGTTGTGAATCAAATACAACAAACTTCAAAATGAAATGTTATGTGTAAATAGGCCAGTACTTCAAGACGTGTTAGGGCTTCCTGCTATAGGGTAATATGTTAATGAATCTTTGTCCAGTGCCTCTTCAACAGCAATGTACAAGATAATTTCAGTCTAGCATAGCTTTTATACAATAATCATTTTATCCTTCAACACAGAAACTGCTCTTGTTATGAAATGAACAAAGTTTTGTTTTTGTCCTTGAACTGTAGGTATTGCTGTGTATTTGTCAGAATTTTATGGCTGTTGGTGCAACCTTATTTTTAATGCAATATATAGACCAGCTACAGAAATAGTAGTATTAGAATTTCTATAGTATTTATTTTATTTACCTTTTCTGTCAAAAAGTAAAGATATCTGTACTACAGGACCCAGCCAGAATCCTATTTGAGTAACAGTATAAATATGTATTCCGGCCGAATTTTAGCAATTCTTGTATCATGAACTTCTCCAGCACCCTCCCCCCTAGCCCCCTCACACCCGAACACACAACCACACACACATATATATTCACACACTTAACCTTGCCTTTTTCATGTCTATGTAAGAATCAGATGTTTAAGATGTATGTTAAATGGTGCTCTACTTTGAAGGACCAATATAAAAAACCTTGCAAATAAAATTTCTGCAAGTTAATCTCTGATTTATTATCATTGCTTACCCTCATTATATCTAAAGATGTAAACGGTAAGCACATGCTGATTGAAGGCTATTCAAACATGTATCTGTTACCTTTCCTATGTAGCATGACTTCTTTCACTTTAAAATCTGTAATACTCGAGAATTAAGAACTATCTTTTAATAGCATTTTTTGTCTTTTTAGGCCCCATGCCGGTAGCCCTGTTTTCTAGCAATGATTTTCTATTGGCCTCATTAATAAAGACACTGGCCACCTCTTTCGACTTCTCTTTCAATGTTCAAATTTTAAGCCTTTAATTTATTGTTATTTGCAAAAATTATGAAGTCTTGTTTTCAGAATAAGAAACAGACAGATCTTTGAATACATGGTGGTGCCAACAGTGCTTTGATTTTCTTTATGAAATGCCATTCTTTTTTGCAAAATGCAAAAACAATCTGTTATTCTGTTTTACATCAGTATTGATAACATACATGTATATTGTAAATAAAAGTAACATATTATACAGAACAGTGTTGTCTCTCATATAAACTTTCCCTAGATCAATTTATTAGATATTTTGCATTGCATTCATTGACATTTGGAGTTTGTGATTTCACAGGAAATAAGTGAGCGAAGTGTACAATGCTCTTGTTAACCAGGCATCATGTTTCTGTTGCAATGTATGTAAATCAAAAGAGATTACTACTGTATGAAGTATGTTTCATATCCTGAAACTTGAGTTACCTCCCTTATTTGCAGTCACACCATTTGTAGTAAGAGTTACTGTTTCGAAATTCCTTACTTTTTTCCAGTTATACCATATGCAGCATAAAAGTATATAGGTATGTATCCATTTAAGTTTTTTTTTACCAAAGAAAATTCTTGACATAGTATTTACTTCTGGTGACATGCCATGGGGATATACAACACTTTCCTCTGGAGTCAAAGAAAAGGGGATCTGTCCTACTCACCTCATACTTAGAAAATCCTAGTTAAAGTCTTGACTTAATATCTTATGACTTACGGCCCTTGTTTACACTTTGACAATTTACAGATTTTTGGTTTGCCTTTTACTGCCGAACGTTGAAGAAAAGGTATGTGTGCTGTCCTACTGACAGCTCTTGTTTATGGAGTTATGAAGTAAAAGACTATATGAAATAAATATTCACAACTTGTCATACATTTCATGAAGTTATTCTTACAGATATATCGAGTATAAAGTCATGCAAGTTTTTAACCTCCAACAAAGAAGCTGATTTTATCCGCACTGGTCACAAAGGCAAAAACATTACTGTAAACCAATTAATGTCCGCATTAAATCTGACATTTTGGATATTTAAATTGGTGTTTATAGAAAACAATGAGAAAAGATAAAGGATAAATTATTTGTGTATTCTAAAGTTTGCAGAAAACTGGCCTCTGCAAATATAGGGAAACAATAACTTGTACCACAAAATATTTGGGATAACTGCGTTTGCCATCTCTGTTAATGATGTCAGAACAAAATCCTTATCAATTAAAAATAAGAAACAAAGTGAAAATCTAACTGCATTCAACCTTACTGAAGTTTATAAACTACATAAGCTCAGTTGTCAGCGATGTTTTCATGTGTGCAATGTATCCATGTCTGATGTCGCAACTGGTAAGGATTGCAACTCTTGGTCGGTAGTAAGTTGATTAATTGAAAGGGTGTATAGGGCAATTATGGCCCTCTTGTTTTTATATCTCCCTTTGTCATATGAAATTATGCTTGTGCGGGACATAATTCCATAACTATGGATTGACCTGATATTTTACACAATGGTAGAGAATGTTAAAAAGAGGTGCTGTGGCCAGGGACATGGCTGTCTTTTCCCAGATATTATCTTCCTTTTTATCTTGAATTATACATGTTTGGAACATAACTTTGAAAGCTTTCACTTGGCTCAAGTTGGCTGACTTGATATTTCACACAGTGGTAACTGACATTGAGAGGAAGTGCAGTGACAAAGAATCTTAACTCTTCCTTGTCCAGTACAGTTTATGTCATGGTGATTTGTCTGTAGTCTGTCCTTCCCTCTGTCCGTAAACATTTTAACTCTTTAAACATTTGACTTTCATGAAACTTGCACAGAAAGTTTCCTGCAACCTGTAGACAACCCCTATTGTTTTTGGGACCAGTGGGTCAAAGGTCAAGGCAGTGACACAAACTTTGAAAATCATTTCCACTCAATGTATGTAGAATGATTGCTCTTACTGAGTAGATGACCATTACTTATTTTTGGGGTCAGTGGGTCAAGGTCATTTATACCTTCGGTTATTTTTACCTTGCTAACATTCCAAAACAATTTCACAGTGGATCAAAGGCCAATGTCATGGTGGTTCAAAGGTCCCAGTCACAGTGACCCTAAGTTTGAAAATTGTTTCGGCTCAATATCTTGAGATCTTTATCACCCACAATCTTCAGACTTTATATTGATCTTACTTAGTAGACTATCTCTACTGTTTTTGGGGGACAGTGGGTCAAAGGTCAAGGACTCGGCAACCTTATTTAGATTTTCCTTGATAAAACTCTACAGGTCACAATTTTCATTTGACTTTATGAAACTTGCTCATCCTGTAGATGATCTGTATCGTTTTTGACCCCTTTCGTGCATTGATAGCTAAAAACAAGCTTGCAGGTAATTGAAATATTGATAATTGAATAAAGAAGGAAAAAGGCAGGTGGTATGTTAGAAGTGTTTTTAGTATATACAGTACAACCTCTGTAGAGCAACACCCTTTGGGAGACAAAGATTTCGGTTGTTGTTGAGAGGTGTTGCTTTAGAGAGGTTAAATTTATTATGAAGCCTTACTTTGGGAAAAATTTAAACTGTTGTTGTAAAGAGGCAATTGCTCTACAGAGGGCCGCTCTGCTGAGGTTACACTGTATACTACAAAATATATAACAATTCACACTTCTGAGATAAATCCATTATAATGTCAATTTGTAGATTGCTGGTTTGATCCCAAAGTCCAGGCATGAGCTCCACGATGATTGGTCTTGGTGACATTCAACAACTGTATACTTCATATAGGAAAGCAGGTGGCGGCTGGTGGAGACTTGATCCTGGTACTGGTAACACGTAGGAGCGGTAATTTGATAGTGACCTCTTTACAGTCCCGATTTTGTCAAAATATGTAAGCCAGTCTGACAACTAACTCCTTATATAACTACAGCTTCGTTTTACTGTACTTCCAGCTATAAACCCTAAATAATACTTTTAAAGAAAGAACAGACTCTTACATTCTTTTATGTGTGCATGTACCTATATGTCATGGCTGAATTCATAAATGTGCATTTCCTGTCATGGTCCAGTGACATCTGGTCACAACAGGTGCAAAAACTCTTTCTGGCATAGTTTGAAAAAAGCACATGGTACATTCCCTTTTTCTTGAGTTTCTTGGAATTACTTCCCTTCTTCCAAACCAAGAAGCTTAAAATTAATATCAACCCATCTTTTACACACATCAGTCCGACACATAATCATGTTCTTTGTTTAAATTATGTATACTATGACAAGGGATATAACTCACAAAAAACCTGAACTGTATATCTCCCCAGTAAATGTCCTGCAGTTTGAACACCATTTATTTTCACATTCAATATTTCAACATGAATAGTGTGCTATAACTTTGTCGTAACGTGGCTAAGTATTTCACCAAAAAAGCATGTAAAAGTGTTAATTCATATGGGTTTGTCTACTCATGTTGAATCAGTAAACACAATTTTATTTGAAATGTCAGCAAATGCATGCTATGAATTGGTAAATTACAGTTTTTGTTGCCACTCATCGTTGATCTTCGATTTCTATATCCCTCAACAGTGATTTATAGAAACCCTAAAGATTTTATTCATATCCAGCCATTTTACCTGTGACGTGACAAAAATCAGACGTTTGGTAAAATTAAAAAGCCAAAAGATGTTTTAACAAAGGAGTGGACATTCATAATAAAATATAACAAATTGTCTTGTAATACAGTGTAAATGATTAAATTAAAATATTTCCATTAGAAATGTATGTTTACTGATGCAATGTGAGTGGATGAACCCGTGTAAATGAAACACTTTACATGCATTTTTGGTGAAACAATTAACCACTGCTGGACAACCATGTTAGGAAGAAGTTAAAACATGTGTTTTTCATTCATGATCTGATAGTAGCTACCACCACATATGAAGTATTGAATATTGAAGTAAACGGTACACAAATTGCAGAATATTTATTGTCGAGATATACAATTCAGTTTTGTTTTAGGTAGATCCCTTGTTATAGTATACATAGTCTGACCAAAGAACATAGATATGTGTCGAACCCCTGTGCTTTACACTGCCATAA
>JAUMHA010120726.1:0-11277 GCA_032359765.1 Saxidomus gigantea
CTCATTCAATCATTTCGACGTGTTTCTATTCAATAAGTCCACTTTTTCCCGATGTTTTATCCAATAATGATTGTGTAAATTTTATTTCGTTACGCTTAGTCAGTTACATTGTACAATAAAAGTACTTAAATATTTATAAAATGCTATATTTTAGTATATTTCTCTGTTCTTAACATGGAAATGGAAATGTATGCCTTGTACATGACAACCATTACTTATCGTCTTCGTAACGTATTTGTTTAGCACTGAAATAAATTTTTAATTAAACTAGAACTATCACTGATGTGAATATGTACCCTAAAATGGCGCTTTTTTACATGTTAATTCGCTAAATGAAACCGTTACTGGTAAAATTATTTTTGTTACAAAATGAAATAAATCGACACTGGTTACTTTTGTACTTAATTCATTATTTGTGACTAGTTTATACTAAAGAAAATCTAAGTTTCAGTGACACTTGTTCCCCGTCATGTAACTTAGGTAGTACTTTAAGAGAATTTTAAGGATGGGTGTCCCAAGGAAAAGCAAGATAATAACCTATACAGTAAACTCCGTATATATCGACTCCGGATATAACGTAACTTCGGATATAACGAACAGTTTTTTTTTGGCCCGATTTTTGCCCTTCTTTGTTTTAAGTAAAAATATACGGTTATATCGTACTCCGGTTATAAAGAAACTTCGGATATAAGGAACACTATTTTCTGGCCCAGCAATGAAAAATGTACAGTAAAGTAATCGTTTATATCGAACTGCAAATATGTTCCGAAGAGTTCTGTTGATTTTACATTTTTCTTTTGCCGTCTGCATTGTATTTTCATAGCACATAATATTTTGTAGCTATTATTTATAAAGGTAAATCATTACACATGTGTAACCTTTTTGTAAACTAGTTAAATGAGAATACAAATATAATTGCTAGTTACGATATTCAGGTGATAATATTTTACGTAAATAATTGTTATTGTTATTGGGAAAAATACCTTGTTAAATATTTCAAGTTATGGCAAATGTGCGAAAATCAGCTTTCTTCAATTGTATATGTTTAAGTATTGCCAATTAAAACAAGAACCGTCTTTTTTATATTTTATTAATCCATGCAATAATTTTACATGATTTACGGATATAGAAAAGGATGACGTTAAATTTTATAGATATTTATAACTTTTCAAAGGAGGTAGGAAAATAAAAAGCAACTATAAGTTGATGGTTAGGATTTTATTACATTTGACTATAAAACTACTTGTTCGATATAGATTTTAGTTCAATATATATACATCGTATATAAGGAACTTGTTCGATATTCAGATATAAGGAACTCCGGCTATAAGGAACAATTTTGATAGGTCCCGATGAGTTCGTTACAAGCGGAGTTTACTGTATTAAGTTTACGGAGGCTTAAACGTTAAATTAAAATTATCTTCCATATGATTTGTACCACTCGAACTTTTCCAAATTCATGTAACGGAAGTATCTATCCAGTGACTTTATAAATGCAAGACATGATGACTTTCGTTCATCGATAGCTAAAAATAAGCTGGCAGATATTTGAAGGCTTGATAATTATATACAGATTGAAAAGGCAAGTGGTGCGTTTGAATGTTGATTATTTTATGTTCATCTGACAGACACGAGATAATGTACATGTTATACTAAGGACGGTGCTGCTATTTTAATGTTACTTGATGCGAAAAAAATATTCACTCGTTTCAGATTAAAATGTTTTAGTCATTTAGTTTTAGGTACTTGTTGGTAAATAATTTGTGCAAAGTAACATAAAATTGCATGTTTTATACCGGCTTTTCTGAAGGAGATTTTTATTTGCCGAAATATTGAAAAACAGAGAATGCCTTTTTATCTTAATTATATTACTTCATGAATCAATTTAACACGTATTTGAAAAATCGTCTAGTTTGATGTAAAATAATATTTCTAACGATATCCTACTTATACACCTACATATTTTTCGAAATGAGTTTTTTTTGCGTTTTATAGTGATGGGATTAATTCCCTTTTATTTAACAACGCCATTTGTAGTGGGAATTTCCATCAGAGAAGTATCTTATGTAGGATTACTATAAATTAAGAACTCGTCATAGCGATACGATAATGGAAGATTCAAGCACCACAGAATGCAAGACGGAATTATCGACATCACAAGAAAGCGACAATTCAGAAAAATCAGTTGAAACAAAGACCGAAACGGCAAATAGACTTCCTACTTTCGATTTTACAGAAACTTCCTGGAGGTCCGATTTTGTTCTCGTAGTTGAGGGAACTAGACTTCATGTAGCAAAGAACATTTTATCACTTGCATCTCCTGTTTTCGACAGAATGTTACAGTCGGAATTTAAAGAAAAGTCCAGTGACGAGCTAGAATTACCAGGAAAGAAAAAGGCTGATGTGTTAGAATTTTTGCGTTGTATATATCCGAATATCCAAGCTCACTTGAATCATGATAACGCTTTGAATGTACTACCGCTTGCTGACGAATACCAAGTCTTACATCTGAAAACAAGATGCGAACACGCGTTGATAGAAGGTATCAATTCCGAGACGTCAGCAATGGAGTTAGTGCCCATTTTGCGAGCAGCATGCATGTATGATTTGTCAGATCTTCGTGAGAAATGTATAGATCTAGCATCAGAGAAGCAAAGGGAAGATTTAGATGAAGCTCAAAGGGAGTGTCACCTTCCGACAGAAGCCGTGATTGAAATACTTGAAATTGTAAATGAGAAACTCAGAATCAAGATTTTAGAGCTCGAGACATCTAATGCAGATTTGACGGATATCGTAGCAAGCGAACAACACAGTGCGATTTTCGAAGAGTTTGAGGTGATGAAGCAATATTTGACTGCCGAATTGAAAGTTTCTAAAGATCTAAATCTTGATGGGAACTTGAACTGGAAAACTGAACAGACTGTGTTTATCTTAAATGTAAAAAACAAAGGTTTTTCTGATATGAAAGAAGTCGTGATATGGGATATTCCTCTAAAGATATCTGTTTCTGTTGGAGATTATCTTCTACTGAGGATAGAAAATAATAGAAAAACAGAAAAAATGGATTGTAAATTCGTTTTTAATTCTATATTTGTTAACAGACATCCTATTGGGAAGAACGACACACTCATGTTTGGGG
Source organism: Saxidomus gigantea (assembly GCA_032359765.1). Taxonomy (NCBI): domain Eukaryota; kingdom Metazoa; phylum Mollusca; class Bivalvia; order Venerida; family Veneridae; genus Saxidomus; species Saxidomus gigantea. The sequence goes on from JAUMHA010120726.1 coordinate 3,140, forward strand.
ACAATTTTACCTGGTCTAGACAATATGCAACAAAATATTTGAAAAAAATCAATGAAGTGAATAAAGCTCCTCACGGATTCATTCGTGATGGAAAGATAGGTCTAATTTTACATATTTACATGTCAGAACCAGTCAAAGAATAATGTCTGCAATAAAAAGTGTACGTTTCATTTCCGACTTTTGTTTATATCATATAACATACACTTACATGTACTTTACGTAATTATGTCTCCCATCCAGTGGTGGGGAGACATGTTGATTTGGTGTTGTCAGTCTGTCTGTCAGTATGTCACAAAAGGTTGTCCGCGCAACTCCCCCTACATGCCTGGATGGATTTTACTGAAACTTGGTAGAAATGTTAAGTACCAAGTGAAGTTGTGCATATCGTCGGCAGTTTCTGGTTAAGAGATTCTCATCGGAGTTATTGTCCTTTTTCGTAAACCCTAACCATAAGTTTGTCCGCGCAACTCCTCTTAGACCGCTAGGTGGATTTCAACCAAACTTCACACGAATGATCAGTGCCAAGCCTAGTTGTGAATATCATCGGCATTTTCCGGTTCAGTGCATTTTAGCGGATTTGTTTTTCTTTTGACACTGAAGAGTGTTTTTAGGGCCATATGAAAATAAGTTATGTTTTGAATTATTATTGTAATTCATGACACACATACCCGTCTTTCCTACCGTGTTATTATGTTTTTAATGAAAAACCACCTCTAGTTGAAATTGATAGTTATATATGTTTAATGTATTATAAGCATGCTTTCAGAAGGGATGGTAGTAACTATGTAGGTGTCATTTCGTCTGTCCCTCCGTTCGCCTGTCTGTCTGTCTGTCTGTCTGTCTGTCTCACGAAGTGAATGCTGTGAGATTGTCTTTTACGTTAATGTGATCTTTTTAACCCAACAATACATTTCTTTAAACAGCAATGACTGAATAAACGCAAGAAAGCTTCATAATGCTAAGTTGAACACAAACCCTAATCACTAATATAATAATGGGTTTACCCAGACAGACCGTTCGTTTGTCTGTCACACCTTCTCCCGTAACATATGTCCATAATCGAAGACATTTTGTTGAAACTTCACATAATAACGGAGGACATTGAACGGAAGTACAGTGTACTGTGTTACGTATTTACTTGAGTTATTTCCCTGTATTAAGTTTTCTTGTCCGGGTAATGACTTCAAAGAACAACATATATCGAAAACTATCTAAATTTATCACAAATCATCAACATAGAGGCCTTCTGTACAACAACAACTTAACACAGATTATTGAATGTTTTACCGTATTGCAACATATTTTATTACGCTTATTTTACCGATAATGACTAGAATGTTAATTTAAATTTTTCTGTTAAAGTAATAGCACTTGCAAATCTTCTATCATTTATGCCTTTGAAGTTATTTGATTTGACACCTTTTTTAGGGAGTGCCCCCTTTAAAAACCATAATTTCTTGTCCAATTTTTAATTATCATCCTTTATCATTATCGTCGCAAATATGACTATCTGCACTATAACTTGAAAACTATTCAATAAATAACACAATGTAGAGGACATGCATAGAAAATGTAATGACAAAGATTTTAATTATCATATGAAACTGTGCTTGTCTGCAACAAAACATATATGAGAATTACTTGTCAATGATATTACACACAGTGGCAGAAAATATTAAGAAAAAGTGCAGTGTCCAGTGGCAATAACTGTGGTTTCCCCATTTTTTATTTTCCTCCCTTTATCATACACACATTTGCTTGTACGGAACATACGTATAGAATTAGTTAAGTGATTTACTCGTTTTCAACTTCCATAGGCAGGACAGCTGATATATACTGCCAATAATATTCAGACACAGCATGATCAATACAAATGTACTTACGAAATGTAACATTTTCTTACTTTTAATACCTTTCAGATATTGTAACACTTCGTATAGATTATAAGCGATCTTGTCAATACAGGCACGTTATTTTATTTCAGTTTACATATGAACGCTTCAAATATAGCTAAACAAGTATATTTCTGTGTAATAAAAAGATTACCATATACATGTAGCTTTTCCTAAAAAAGAAATATTTTCAAACTTTTGAGAGATCTCGTCTGCGCAACGCATGACAATATGCTATAAAAATGCTACACATTACGTCGATATAGTGCATGTAAATACAGTTAAGAGGTATTCAAATCACAGTCAATATGAAAACATAGCAGGGTAAAGTGGCTGTCAATTTTGTAGCAGGGTCGGATTGTACGACATTTCATAATTTACTAACATTTAACGGTAAGACACTATTTCCCTACTTGCTGCCTCAAGTTGTCCATATTTGTTGCCTTGTTGTGTTGTTGTGTCAAAGTTGTTGTGAGAGTTATGGCCCTTTTTCGACTAGAAAGTAATATTGAACGTGGTTAAGTTTTTCGTATCATCCCACTTTATTTCAAAACCACCACAGATATTGCTTTGGGACTTACCATATTTATTTACCATCATTACTTCCATCCACAGACAAGAGTACAGAACTCTGTGAAGGTTTTTGTCAGAATTATAGCCCTTTTTATGACTTAGAAAATACATTGAATCTGGGTAAAATTCACTAATTGACTTAACCCTTTGAGATATTGCTGTGAATCTTTTACATCATCTGTAAGCAAGAGAAGATAACACTGTCAATGATTTTTTTTAAAAATTAAGGCCCTTTATCGACTTAGAATCTTCGTTAAGTTTTTCGTACCAGTCCACTTTTTGACATAACTTTTTGAGATATTTTTTTGAAAGTTGGAATACTTGTTTACCATCATGATCCCCAAATGTAGGCAAGAGAAGGTAACTCTGTCAAGGATTTCATTTAAATTATAACCCTTTTTGACTCTTTTGTACATGTCCACTTGTTGACTTAACCATTTGATATATATTACTTTGAAGGTTAAAATACTTATGTACCATCATGACACCTATCTGTAAGCAAGAGTAGATAACTCTATGAACAAGTTTTTTCGGATTGTACTTGAAGTCTTGTGTGCGACTGGCACTGTCATGAACATATATCATTAACCACTTAATGTGTTAATTTACTGTAGTTTTCAGGGATATCAAAGAATTAAGTCAGATAAATTTTAATTTAATATCTTGCTACTTACGGCCCTTATTTCTATAGATTCTTGTTTTGCCTTTTTTCTGCCAAAGTTTTGTTTAATTGGATTGGCAGGCACTGAAAAAAGTCGTGCGGGCTGACAGCTCTTGTTCTCTGATGCAGTCAGATATATTCACTGGTGTACCAGATATATTTCAACCAAATACATGATCCAACAAGGACATGCTTGCGTATTTTATATATAACTGTAAATTACAAGAGATTACATTATCATGAGAACACTACCTATGCGAATCGATAAGTAAAGTATCGTAATTAAATTATTTGCTAAGTCACTGGACATTCAATTTGTTTGTGAAGAATAAATCTGTATGACGCATAACATGATTCAGTTCGCCGTGTATGTATATTTTAACAGGTTTATCTTGTACAAGCATATATAGTCTTGTACAAATCTTGTCTGTAAAATTAACAGTGGTTCTACATGTTTTAAAATGCGTACATATCATTGTGATAAGTTATTTTGTGCAATATTGATTAGAAGAATAGTTTCTTACATTTCTGAATAGAATGACCATTTAGATGTTTTAATGTATTTGTCTATGTAATTTATATGTATGTATATAGATGGAAGAGACTTAAATAAATAAATAAATAAAAAAATGTCAAAACTTCCATGGTCACAGTGGATGTTAAAATTACTCGTAGCGTTCCAAATATTAATTTTAATTACTTGCGAAGTTACCCGTTATCTGCTCAGCAGTTCTTGTGTTGTCGTTTTTTTAAATTGAAAGTACATGTTGTTTTTCACAAATGTTAACAGGTATCAAGCATGTGCAAATCACTTTAAAATCCTATCACATTAGGAAGAATAACTTTTACAAAATACGCCAATAAATTAGTTATTTTTCATAATATTTGGAGAAAGATTTAAGATTTACTTTTTCAAACAAATCCGTTAATCAGACAAGAATGAATGTCAAACAAACGGCACAGTATGTACATGCAGTAATAAGGACGGTGCTGCTATTTTCCTCGTTACGTGTCGATGCTATTTGACGCATTGTCAACAGTGTATCAAAATTTATTTATCATGCTTTCAAACTTAGAGCACAGGTGGAATGAATATTTTCTAAACACCATTTTAAACTATTTTATAGAATAACCAATCACCTCTGAACCAACCGGGACGAGACAATAATATAGAATGTTGTGTGATAAGACCATATTTGTGATTATATATAACAACATGTATGTAAATTGATTAACTAAACGCCGAAAAGAGAACATGGCGATCCAAACTATATACTATTTGTTCTTCTTTGAACTGTTTCAACACTGAAATTGTGTTTTACTATTCAGATGTGTGTGGCTAAAAATATATGTATATTTCATGCCAAATTAACTTTATGTTACTTTATGTATTTGACGTGAAGAAAACATTCACAAGTGTTCAACATCGATTCGATTAAACGTTTCTAGTCAGTTTCATTAATATGATTAAAGCCATAACATTTTGTAAAAAAGAATTCACAGAGTAATATAAAATTGAATATTCTATGCCGGCTTTCTAGGAGGAGTTTTGCAGAAATATTGAAAACAGTGAATGCCTTTTTATCTAAATTCTTTTTCCACATCATTCAATTTAACAATTATTGAAAAAATCGTTTGATGTAAAAATAATACTTCTAACGAGATCCTACCTATACCTTTAAATATTCTTCGATATGTGTTTTGTTTTGTTTTGTTTTGTAGTGAATGGATTAATTCCCTTTTATTTAACAACGCCATTTGAAGTGGGAATTTCCATTATTTTAGATTATTAGTCTACGATATAGGCAAATTAGAATTCGTCATAGTGATACGATAATGGAAGATTCAAGCATCACAACATGCAAGACGGAATTATCGACATCACAAGAAAGGGACAATTCTGAAGAATCAATTGAATCAAAGAACGAAACGGAAAAGGGACTTCCTACTTTCGATTTCACAGAAACTTCTTGGAGGTCCGATTTTGTTCTCGTAGTTGAAGGAGCTAGACTACATGTAGCAAAGAACATTTTATCACTTGCTTCTCCTGTTTTCGACAGAATGTTACAGTCGGAATTTAAAGAAAAATCTAATGACGAGTTAGAATTACCAGGAAAGAAGAAGACTGATGTGTTAGAATTTTTGCGTTGTATATATCCGAATATCCAAGCTCACTTGAATCGTGATAACGCTTTGAATGTACTACCGCTTGCTGACGAATACCAAGTCTTACATCTGAAAACAAGATGCGAACACGCGTTGATAGAAGATATCAATTCCGACACGTCAGCAATTGAGTTAGTGCCACTTTTGCGAGCAGCATGCATGTATGATTTGGCAGATCTCCGTGCGAATTGTATAGATCTAGCATCGGAGAAGCACAGGGAAGATTTAGATGAAGCTCAAAGGGAATGCCATATTCCGGCAGAAGCCTTGAATGGAATACTTGAAATGGTAAATGAGAAACTTGAAGTTAAGATTTTAGAGCTCGAGACAACCAATGCAGATTTGACGGAAATTGTAGCTAGCGAACGAAACAGTGCAATTTTTGAAGAGTTAGAGGTGATGAAACAGTGTTTGACTGCCGAATTGAAAGTGTCTGAAGATCTAAATCTTGATGGAAACCTTAACTGGAAAACTGAACAGGCTGTGTTTATCTTAAATGTCAAAAGCAAAGGTTTTTCTGATATGAAAGAAGTCGTGATGTGGGATATTCCTCTAAAAATTTCTGTTTCTGTTTCAGATTCTGTTGATCTGAGGATAGACAACAATAGTAAAAATAAATCAATAGATTGTAAATTCATTGTAACTTCTATACTTGTTAACAGAGAGCCTAGTGGGAGAAACGAAAAACTCAGGTTTGAGGGCACATTTTACTGGATAAGACAACATATCACGAAGAGTTTGAAAAAAGTTAGTGAAACGAATAGAGCTCATCACGGTTTTATGCGTGATGGAAAGATAGGACTAATTTTACAAATTTACATGTCAGAGCCAAACAGAGGATAGTTAAGTTATGTCAAATATGTACCTTACGTAATTGAAATCAATAGTAAGGTATGTTTATTTACTCAAATATTATAATTATGCTTCCCGAAGGGAGCGTAACTATGTAGTCGAGATTTCGACCGAGAAGTAAAGTATCGTAATAACTCGTAAATTATTTGCTTATTCATGGACTTATTTGTGTATATAGGTGAACGTAGCACAGTATTATAACAACACTTTTTCGAAAAGAAACAACTTGAAAGCGAAAAGAAGCAATGTGAATATTTTTAAGAGTGAACAGAATAATTGTAGTTCTATCACCATTCATTAATTTGGTTAATTATTCAAACCGAGCAAGAGCTCAAATACCAAATACGACAATTACCAAATTTACTGTAATATTGTGTTATGATAATGGTATTAAAATTATGGAGTCAGAATTTTATACTATCTAATGTGTACTTTTTAAAAGTCCTTTTTTTCAAGTTTATAATTTTATTATCAATTTTCTATAATATCTGGATATCATTTTTTTTAATATTTGATATTTCATAATAAACGCTTTCGTTGTTGTTGTTGTTATTGGTGTTGTCGTGAGCTACAGGTATCTAGAAACTTCAAAACAAATATTTATATTTTATGTTTAGCAGCAGTTTTACGCATGTAATAACAACTAGATTCCAAAACTAAACTAATGGAATTTAGGCAATCTACCGTGCCTGATTTAACGTGCCTGTATTAATGTCTATAATATATAATTTTAGGTCTATATATAATTTACAAGAAGCAAATACACAGCAATAATCGTTTTTGTTTCAATATTGTTCTATAGCCGGGTTACGGTATGCACAAGGATATCTTCCTTCATCAACGACATTAAAAAGTTTATCATTACTGGTTAGTAAGTGTCCCTATATTGCGGTTTAGTAACCTATTGTAGTAGCAGATCTATATTTCGATTTCAGGCAAATACATTGATCTATTAAAGAACATTTAGTTTCTATGTCTAGGTTTATTGTACTACAACTGTAAATTAAGAAAAGACTGCGTAAGTCATACATCATGTACTCTTGTTTAACTGAAAGGGTGAGATCTCCTTGTGAAAATATACGATGCAACACCAACTTTAGTCTTCTGTACTTGATCCACTTCTATACTGTCTTCAATCCCATTACGAGGTAACTTCATAAGGAATCCAGGAAGAGGCCCTTGATAATTTACTCCTCAGTCATCTTTTTTCTCTCCTCTCACTTTCTTCTTTTCAAGACCCTCTCTGATGATTTCCGCACATATATACAGATGTAGCATTTTTGAAACGTACATGTATTTACTAATTACATTAACATGTATAATGTTGAGATGTTGTGTCATGCGTACGTCCTGTGCCCTTACCTTGACATGAAGGCAAATGTCGCACTTAGGGGTACATGTAAGACGTTTTTAGAACCCTATATACATGTATATGCGCATGTTCCATTTCCGGATTGTAAATCTGTTATACATAGAAGGATTTTAAAATGAACCAGCACACAAATTATGTTAAACAAATGGCGATAAAGGTTTGTTTGCAAGTACCGGCCAACGTTCTGAAGTTCAAGAACACAGACTGAGATACCACTCTAGGGCAATTCGTCACTTATGAATTGAAATCCATCTTTCACGGCTTAGGTTTAGTTTTAATATGATGAGGTCCATCTTTCACGGCTTAATTTATATGTTTAATTTTGTAAAGAAATCCGTCAAAGTTAACATTAGAGGGAAGGGATTGCATGTAGGGCTTTAAGATGTAATCCAAATATATGGAAATGTTATTAGTAGGTGAATTCTCTGCCGATACAATGGGCCTACCAGGATAGCCAATAGGTAAAGTATGATCATGACGCTTATGAGAAAAATGACAACATACATAAAACATGTGCAATCAGTTTAAACTCTTATGATATGTAAAAGAAAACTTTAAAAACTACGCAATTAAATTAGTTCTTTTTCATGATGAGAATATCTAGAGAAAGATTAAAGACAAA
>JAUMHA010120837.1:0-17609 GCA_032359765.1 Saxidomus gigantea
GGTCATTTTTATTGAAAAACATAAAAATATTAAATTTTGACCATAAGGACCCTTTTCACATGACTTCAATCATTTAAGAAACATAAGGCATGTTATGTATAAACAGTTATTGTCCTGATTTCATGTTCAATGTCTCGCGTACCACTGGTGGTATTTCAACGAATGTTGGAAAACATGGGCAATCCTATGAACAAGAAACATGACCTATTGCTCTGCAACATTTGAAAGCTTGCTCCTTAACTCGGTGATCATATTCTTGCTTAAACTTCCTTGCAATGTTTTATGGAGTAAATTTGTTTCTAAAGCGTGATGTATTTTCTGCGATTACTGTGGATATTACAATGGAATTTACTTAGATTAAACGCTTAACGACTGTAACAGTACTTCTGTAATTATCTCGATAAGATGCATTTCAGGCAGTTTATTTATATCAAAATCAAAAACACTTCATGATTTCTTTTACAAATATTTCTAATTCAATAGACACATAATGAGCGATCATTTATGATAGTATTCCAGTGCTGATAGCGGTAAACGTTATTTAACAGAAACGCATAAAAAGTACACTCATAAAGTACTAGTACCTTTTCTCAGCCACTGACCCATTTTTAAAATCCAAAACTACACACACATAGTACTCCTAGTAACACTGAAACGCTCAACGAACTAAAACAAGTACAGACAGTAATAAATTCACCTTGAATCAATGTTTCACCTTTCTACTAAAGACATTAATATTGCGGCTGTATTCAGCGATCCTTTAACAGCAAAAACTGAACTTTATCAAGAGACGAAATTGTATTTTTGGCAACTAGCCTTTAAAGCGTTCTACCAATCCCTTCGAGAACGAGATATCTAAAATCTTTTATTTGCACATTTTAAATCAAAAACAGTTTTATGCACGTCCTTCCAATGTGTCATTATCAATGCCGAAATGAAAAAGACAACAGTTTCGCAGCGGGTGTGATTTTATTTGACAAGCCTTGATTCATGATACATGTACAAACTTACTGGGACATTCAAATTCACGCTTAGTCAAATTCCATGCAACTGGCGAAAAATGATATGCGTGTGTATTACCAGAAAACATGTTTGTAAAAGCAGCTTGTAACGGTATTTCCACGGTATTTTTTTTAATACAACGTATATACAATGTATATATATTTTACGAAAGACAAAAGAACTTCGATCTGAGTAGTCGTACTGACTAATAACATACATGTACTACTAATTTAGTAATTACCTAACACACCATATCACTGTAATATTCATTTCAAGAACTGGCATTAATGCAGATTACTGTCAAAATATGAAGACCACTTAACATATTTTAAATGAAGAGAAAGTCTCTCAGACAGTCATTAACAGCCAGAAATGCAGCTGCGTGTATTTTAGAAATGTTTCAAAGAGATGTATTTAATTATGATGCAGAAAACTGATGCAGTATCGCAGACGTTATAACTTCGTTAAGATAACTCCTTCTGAATTAATGCAGTATGTATAAGAGGTGTCTCAATATCGTTGGAACTACTTATTCATACAGTCATAAATTAAAAATCATGCAACTTTGAGAATTAGCATGAAGCCGTGACCAGCAGTTGATAGTATAGGCTTCTTAAAGCATTCATCCTGTGGTATTTTACGAACTATCGCAGTTACATGAAAAACAATTAACATGTTCATTGCTTCAGATGAATAAGCATATCTGTTCATATACAATTCTCATATTTCCTATTATGCTGTCTGCTCAAAAAAGATTTACAGTTCAAAACAGCAGCGAGATGTAACCTTACATTCGGAGAAACTGTTGGTTTGGTGGGAGGTGCCAAATGTTACTAAATTACATACAAAATGTACGTCATAAGACAAAATTGATTTGAAAATTTACCTAAATATTTTAAACATGTTCTAAAATTTCGCTACATAATGTTGAGTCATACAAGCGACTCTTCGTTCATTTTCTTTAGTTAAAGCTTTATGATATGCATTTAAAGACATGTTTGAATTGATATATGACTCATCAGATTGCAGTAAAGAGAGCTTACTGTCAACTTTCATGTAACAGAATAAAACCTTTCAAAGACTGACCATAATAAGACCGATTATTTTGATAGTTTTCACTGAGTAGACGAGATTATCGGGATATAATCTACCGTTATATTTCAATAAACCAATGCAAAACGTAAGTCATGCTGTTTCAATTCCTAAACGTAATTTATACACGATTAACACATTTAAAATTTCAGTTTGGAAAAGCGTCCCGTAACCAAGATCGTATAGGATCACCGTTTATGTGCAACTTTTCGTAACCTTGTCAAATATTTTTTTGTTTCTTTATTGGTTCAAAAACCATATCGTGTTTGATCGAAACGCTGTTTATATTAAGGCAGGACTCACTTTTCTGTACATGATGATGCTGGTAGGAGACAGGACGGTATTTATGAGTGTTGGTTGTTGCTGCTTTAACACTCGTGTACCATTTCATCTGTTTGTGCCAACACTTTTGGACTGGGGTGTAGATTACATGAAGTGATCGATCAATGTCAGCTGTGCTCTGTCTCTGTGACCAAACACAGTATCCGCAACAATTCACTGACACTGTATACTGTCTTATTAACAATTCAGATTGAAAGAAAACAACAGTTTTATGTCTACAAAACATGTAATTAACAAGTTTGGACATGGGAAAACAAAATCTGTATCTTGTCTGATACGTATACCCTTGTTGAAATATAAATTGCGGTAATTATTATACGACATTTTTCCTCATCAGTTACATGTGGTCCTTGCGACCTAACCAGTTGCATGACGTGGTCTGATTAACGTGAATATCTCGACTTTAACCTGACAGTCGACTGATTAAATAATGTCTTTCGCCGAAAAACGGAACCATGACCTGCGGTTACTGACAGAAGGGTTGTTGAACCTGTCGTGGTTTTGAATTATCAAATATTACAGAACTGTGCTGGTAAACTATGAACTTATTGAACGGAAGTCATATGGGAACTACCGGCGGTGGCGTAAGCAGTGTTCTTGAAAACGTTGGCGGTTGCTCGAGACCAAATGGGCTGACATCTGCCGTCGGACACTAAATGCATGCCTTGAAAAAATGTTACAGATCTATCAAAAATTTTCTTCTGGAAGTAAAATAGCACCAGTCTTTAAAAATTACACTATACCAACAAAAAGGTTCGGACAATCTCCACAGACTCAGTAAGTCTATAACACACAGCAGAGGAACTAGAGCATTCTGTACAAACAAAGACAGGACACATGCATACTGTATGAGAGATACATGATGCCCCTATTTCGCTCACTTCCATTTTCGGCAAATTGCTGTTTGAAATAAGACATAACATATTTCAATTTATTTTTGTATAAATCAGATATCAAAATTCTATAAATAGCAAATGCAGCTTAAACTTTGTCATTGTCCCCTTTGACTAGATGACCACAAAGATAATAGGGGTCAAAGTTACTATCATGTGAACATAAGGACTGTTGCTACAATCAATCTCACACTGTGTCGGCAAAACGCACTGGCTCCAACTTAACGATACTGCTCCGACTAACGTAACGACAAGGCTCCAACAAAAAATGGCTGATTTAGTAAACAAAACCCAAGTCAGTATAACAGATTCGTGTATTTTACATGGTAAATCGCAATTCGTGTTTCACGGATCATTTTCACAGACGTTTTTGAACAATTACAAACATAAGAGAATCTCTTATCGAACAAAATGTTCAGTTTTATGTCACCTTGTACCCACTCTCTTAAAAAAAATAAACTTAAAGGCAGAACATCGCTCATCCAGGGGTTTCGCGCCCCACTGGAGTCACGACCGTACCTCCTCATATGACACCAGTACTGTTTTTTTTCCATGAAGTAGACTCGAATGTGACTCCAGGCTTCAAGTTGTCTATACAATCGAGCCAAAATAAACAAGTATAATAAACTAACATTCAAATATTCAAAATACTTCCTAAAATAACAGGATTTATGGATACCGTATACCGCTCTGCTCGGTTTGTTAGTGATAAACTGAAAAACATTTACGCAATGTCTACCTTGACTATGTCGCTGTAGAGCTACAGAATTTAGGCTTGTAAATTAATCACCGGAATTGTTTTCTACCTCGACTAATTGGGCAAATACCCTACTTTTGAATGGTTTTATGAGTGTTTTAATAATGTCTTAAAGTCTACAGTACTATTTCAGTAGATGTCAAGTGTCAGTAACTTTGCTATTTTGTATTTGACCAGAATAAACTCAACACGAACTGGGTGGAAATTCCAGAATTTTTATCGCAATAAGCACACTTAGGCAAAAAAGCTCAGATAGATTATATTGTGGGCGTGTGCAAGTTCACAGAAAGAAGATGAAGCATGAATAGCGAATGCAAAATTATATACTTCTTCAATCGTTGCTTTCCAAATTTTCATTAGATGACCATTTCTATTTTAGTCTAAGCTGCATGTGATTATTGATAGCGGGTCAAAACGCTAGGTCAAATAAAATCTTAAACACTGTGTTCATGAATCCTGCCATTTTGGAAAGTATTTTGAAAATTTGAAAGTTCGGCGATGAATTTTCAAATTTTCACTCAGAAAACACATAAATTCGTCCGATGAGAAATTATATATTTTTATTTTATGTTTTCCGGTGGTTTATCGAAATATTATAACGGTGGATTATATCCAGAAAAACTCACTGGCCACTCAGTGAAAATTATCAAAATCTGTTACCCAGATTAACGTCAAAAAGTATACCGAGCGTACTGGTTGCCGGAAATCATATCAGCGATGCTTTCTGATGACGTTTCCCGCAATTTTCGACATTTCATTGAAATAAACTTCGTGGCTGTGTCACTCGTGAAAATATCACTTTTGGTGCCCACTCGGTGAAATTATAACGTGATATTACACCGAGACCAACAGTGATCGTCTATGTAATTGTTCAAAAACGTCTGTGAAAATGATCCGTGAAACACGAATTGGAACATATTCGTTGTATCGTCAATTGGAGCCTGAATCGTTGTATTTTTTAATGGGTAAGTTTTGTCTATAACAATAGCAGATCGGTAAATTGTTGGTATATGCATACGACATTTGACCTAAAGCTACATGCCAACGCATATCTTTTATGCTAAACACCTTAACTTCGATAATTTTGAGCAAAGTCCATGCACTTTGAGTCAGTTTTGCATTTTTTACCGTTGAATCCTCTGCATTCAACTTGCATTACTTTCACACGCATCGATGTCTAAAACAGCCGACTAGCTACGGTCATGCAGGAAAGAAGTGAGCATTCCGTAAGAGTATTCGTTTCTTCAGAAGTTGCGATTTACCATATAAAATACACGAATCTGTTATACTGACTTGGGTTTTGTTTACTAAATCAGCCATTCTTTGTTGGAGCCTTGTCGTTACGTTAGTCGGAGCAGTATCGTTAAATTGGAGCCAGTGCGTTTTGCCGATACAGTGTGAATCTGTGAACTAAACATGACAAAGAACGACGCAACATCCAAGAAGAAGCGTAATAATTTATATACAGTATACACTTAATTACAGCGATGTTGTTTTAAACAAAATATAGTATATTTTTAAGTTTTAGTACCAAATGTACGTTTCTTTTATCTTTTACAGAGACGAACGTATCTAAAGATTTAATCTGAATTAAAATCCAAGAACCCGAGCGTTGATATGAACATGTACTACTATATACGTCACGTGTTATTGCATGTGTACGACTTTTATGTAAATGAATCAATCTATTCATTAGTGATCGAGAATAGCATATGTATATCTACAAGCGATCTTAATATCTCACTCTGGCACTTTGTGCCAGGTAAGCTAAAGTGTGGTCACTCAAGAGTTCAAAGCTTTTTCCTTTATCATGCTTACACCGGTGCCCGAGTTTGAACTTTTCTTAAGGTTTATTAAATGATGATCCGGTAAACACCGTTGACTCGGGCATGTTTTCCTCTAAATTGACCCAGATTCAACTTGACCCTTGAGATCATCAAGATGAACACTTCGAACAAGTTCATTACAGTACAGACGGGCATCAGGCGATCAAAATAGCCCACTAGGCTCAGGAGAGCTAAATAATCTCATCTTCATCTGATATGTACACTGTTTGAGGTAAAGTACTTTAGTAAAGTAGGGAATTAATTTTATCTGAACGTTAACCTTGTTCGAGTTAATTGTTTATCATTGATATAAACACACAGTTATACTAGAAAGAAGCTGTAAAGCGAATTAGAAATGTATCTGCGAGTGTTCAAGCATCCTGGCTTCGGTCCAGGTCTCGTGTAAGATATTACGGCTCTGACTGTACTCTTAGGTATGTTTCACACGTGCATTTCATTTACACCATTCCTGCATCTGTCGCGGAATCCAGTTTTACCTATACACCCCAATCTGTCACAAGCACTCTTGCTGTCTGTCTGGTTATAATTACTGTGCTTCCTAGTTCTGCGTGATCTTTAGTACTCGCCTAGTGTATTTAATTAGTATTTGTATTAAAGCAGCTATAAATGATTAAGGCTTCGGAAAGAAAATAAAAGTAAAAGAAACGTAATAATTTATAGATACACTTAATTAAAGCGATGTGGGTATAAACAAAACATAGTATATTTCAACAAGAATAAAGGTATTTTAGTAACAAATGTAAATTTCTTTTACAGAGACGAACGTATGAATTAAAAATCAAAGAACCAGCACCTGCTCAATCGAGCGTTTATATGAACATACTACTATACGTCACTAAACACAAACTACATTTAAATTAAATTACATCTTGTGATATATGTACGATTTCGTATAAATGTCTATTTATGTTACCTTCTTGGAATAAATATTTTATTATTATGAAATAAACATTTTATTACATGTGTACGATGTTTTAGGGCAGGAATCAATCTGTTACACAGTGATCGAGAATAGCATATGTGTATCTACATGTTATTGTAGTGAAACTGTTATCACATATACTGCTTGGTTATTATGGTTTAAAATAAGTAATAAGCACAGAAAAAAAGTATTTAATTTTAAATTCTCACCTTTAGACCTGGAGCGAAAAATCCTTGAAAGAAAGTTGCCCATTTTATTGCGTTTAAATTGTTATGTTAATATACATAAATCCAATAACGTTCAAACAAAAGATGTATAAAATTTATCCGAAATTCAAACAAAACGTATCATGAACTTGAAATTGTTACAAAAGTTTATTCATAAGAGAAATGTTCCACGTGTACTCATCATCGCGCCTATCCTCGTAGTGTAAGAGAAAGTTTTTATACGTTGCCATGGTAACTGTTTGTTAGTACAGACTCATACATTATATCTGCATTACAAATTCCAGATATGAAAATTATTATAGTTTTTGAACTGCTGTTCAGACAAAGCTTCTGTTTTCTTCAGATAAGTACAGTTCTATGCGTTTGAGGGTAAAGTAAGCATTGTTGGTGATTAGTTCTAAATGTATAGGTATGTGCATTTACATAATTATGAAACATTCCCAACTGGGTTTATCTCATAACTGGAATATGTAGGCCGCACCTGAAAAGCTCACATGTGGAAGGCGTCATATTGGTACCTGAATCGCTCACCTGTGTTCTTCCTGCACGTGTGCCTTAATCACCTTAAGAATAAGTCATCGCGGACAAGTCCGCATTAGAAGTAAGTGTAATAGTTGGTCATTAAGGCCCACCTATCAGAATTAAAATACTTCAAAAGTTCACTATTTGACTAAATAGTTCGGCCTACTGGCCTTCTTCAGTAGATGAAATACACAAATCGTTTTAGAAGAAGGCCAGTAGGCCGAAGTATTTAGTAAAGAGTGAACTTTTTAATTGTTTCATAAGTATTCCCTCTTCGGAGTTCTTTTAAGTGCATAGAATTAAAATAGTTCTTCATTGTTCAACTGTTTGATGGTGAAAGGACAAAGTAATTTACATGTCTACCGATCCGTCCGGCAGAGATACCGGGTGAGTGAGCGATTGTTAACAGACTATCCGAGGCGTAATACTCTATAGATTTGTATTAGAAGTATGTCAAGGAATGTTGTTTGCCCTTGGTTAAAAGGTTTTCATGATGACCTTGCGATTCTGACACTCTAATAAAAGTTATCATTTGAACGACACCTAAATCAGTAATCAAGGCCACAGTGACCTGAACAGTTTCGAATAACATCAAGAAGATTATCAGAATCTATATGTTTTTATACCAAGTGATACCAAGTGTTTGGGGTTTAAAGGTGAAAGTGTAAGGTCATAGCACTGAAAACATCTTTCATTTGTGGAAATAAACTGCGTGTACGTCGATCATCAATGGTCAGTAGATGATTTGAGGAGTGAGGTCTTAACGGCCTTGAATGAATCATCACCTATGAAAAATCACAACATAGAATATTTATCTTAAATCGTTATGTAACTTCGTTCATTGGGGCTAGTGCAAACATTAACAAGGGGGCCCTTTACTTTATGCTAACTAATGAAATACTGTGTTATATCAGTGAAGTATAGAGGGATGATATAGACTTTCATATCAGTGTGGGTGATAATTTTATAGGTCTGCCGGAACTACTTTTTAAGTACTGTAGTGCATAACACATAGTTTTGCTTTTGTTTAAATAGACTCCAAAATACAATGAAAGTATGTCAAAGCACATGACTCAGACCAGCCAAGGACAATTTTTAAATCTGCTTGAAAAAAAATTAACACAGTCCAAATTTCATACATGCAACTTTAAACCAAGTTTTATTATCAAACCAGCTGGTGACCTAGTTTTTGGGACCACTTGATCCACAAAATCGACCTGGTGTTCATCAAGACAAACACTGACCATCATGATCTGATCTGGTGACCTAGATTTTGACCCCTGAGGACCCAGTTTTGAACTCGACCTTAAATTCACCGAGACAACATGATGATTGTGTACCAACTGCAGCCATCTGACCTGGTGACCTAGATCCTGACAACACATGGTCCAATCTCAATCCCAACCTTGAGTTCATCAAGTCCAACATTCTGACCAAATTTAATGACGATTCCATGGAAACTGCAGTTCCTGCTGCTTGCACAACCTAATTGTCGACGAATCACGACCGACGCCAGGCACAGCTAGACTGATCAAGATAGTTAAACATGTGCACTTCATGCTCAGGTGACATAAAAGCTCGTGTGCAGAATGGATCAAGGAGGAAACAACAGGGATATCAATTCTATCTCCGGACAGGAAATGTCAAGCCTGATGAGATACCGGTACTTACTGCTGAGATGCTGAGACCTGAATGTGTGAGACTGGAAGCAAAAAAGAAAATTAACGGAAAGGTAACATCTGTAACCCGTATTGCTGCAAGTTATATGTATGTAAGCATGGAATCAAAAGAAGTCCACATGGTACAGCGTTTGATATCACTCCTCACCAGACCTAGACCTCGTCATTTATTACAGAAATCATTACAAGGTAAGATGTAACGTCAAATGAGACTGGAGCTGGCGTGTAATGTTCCTGATAATATCGAAGAGCGTGCCATAAATGTCTGCTTGAGATTACGCAAGTATTTGAGATATGCGTAACATGAAAATAGTTCTTTGCCAAACAATACATACACAAAACAAAATAGTGACTTCACAAACTGCGAATGACCGTACTACAATAACACAGGGTTTGCCCTTGAGACTTACAGTAACGTGCAGTCACATGATTAAGACGCCAACCATATTTTCGAGTATTGTCTTGTTCAAACCTGAATTTATCAATTAAAAATCTGTGCCAATTCCATTTCTAGTCATACTCGAGTACTTTAGTCGGCCTTATTTGATTCATTTCGATTTCCATGTTTGCACTATGTCTCATATCTACGTGTAAATCTGAATGGAACAACAAAGTAAACTAAATCTATCCATTGAGGTCATATGTCACGAACGACATTCCTCAACACGTTTAATATCATTCATCTTGTCGCATGTTTTTAAGTATATAATTCCCCCAATATATATTTCTTTTTCTAATTTCACCACATAAGGTAAACATCTTTGTATGATATCGCAAGACAAACTGAAAGCGCGCTATTATCATGGAACCTGCGATGAAACTACTCACTGTACGGAAAGACTATACGGTGTAGTTGCTAAGAAAGTTGCCCCCTGGTCCTAAAATTGTCTTGGTTCACATTGCGGTATGCTGGCGTACTATCAACAGTTTTTATGTCAAATTCTGATACTGGTTGTAAAAGTTCAGATAGAAACCCTCCATGAAGCTTTTCTAGAGCTGTATCTATTAGTTTAACTATATACTATTTCTTCACATATCAAAGTATATATGAACAAATTCAATGCACTGTTTATAAAAAGCATCATGGATTGAGAAGAACAAAGACATAGGATTAGAAGCAGTTCCTTTACAAAGGTATTACCTGCCAATAGAAAACGGCAAGAATCTCCAGTATTTATACTATACACGAATCAAGGAATGATGCACTTGATGTAGCACTGGATATGGCGAAATGAGATCCATTACAAAAGTTGGCGCATAACAAGTCACAGCAAAGCTAACTAGCAATGTGATAACAGAACCCGGGTGCAACGCTATGTGCTCATAGACACAGAAATGTGGGTTTTGCTTGTGACAGGATTTTGTCAGTCACATCGGACTTATTTCAGTGCCTTATTTAAAAGACCAAAAACTGCACGAAAAAGGTCTTCCAGTACGTGCCACAGATACACAGAGTTGCGCTTTACACTGGAATGTTGTAGCAAATTTGAAAATCTGGGTTCTGACTAGACTGTTTAAACTCGTTATTAAAATCAACTGCCATGACTCGAACCCGCAACCTACGGAGTCCGATACTTCAAGCGGACCATGTCAAGGCGCCTTTGAAACTTTAATCTACTGAAATCTTATAAAGAATTATCTGAGTATTCACAGAGGATGGAAAATATCATAGATTATTTTATGATATTTTCATGCCGTCTTATCATTCCCGCTGATAAAGCGATATTTAATTTTGATAAGAGTTGGAACAGTGTTTAATGATGACTCACAAGATTGATTATAAAAAAATATAGCGCTTTTATGTATACTTTGATCTTTTAGCAATGTACATTACTGATAGCTACAATATTTGTCCTGCAATAACGCAACAAATTAAACTATCCTCTTCAAACTTTGCAACATTAAGCCTAACCTAATACAAACATAAATATTTACAATAAACTCTCTTAATACTTTTGGAACACATATTAGCATTCCATGACACTGATCCCGTATTATACGATAATAGTACCGTTTGCTCAGTTTACTATAACGATGATGAAACGATTTTGATACAGGAAAGATAACAGGAAATATATATTTGCACTTACAAATGTATTCATTCACATGCTATTTGAGCGCGTATATTACTTTGTGAGCACCTGGTGATTTTTTTATTTACCTGAAAATGCTGCGGAAACGAAACTCCAACCATTGATCATTTATACGACTGTCTTTTAATGTTATATTTGACATAAGTTCAGGCATACTTTCTGACAGCATTAAACATTAAACACAACAACGTAATCACGTTAAATTGTTCTAAACAAGCAGATAAATATACACACCGAAGAAAATACTGTCATGCTAGTATAGACGCACAGAAGAATTACTCATATGTGAACTGTTATTTAGTCTAGATAGAGCTATGATTGATACAGTTTGGTAAAGACAGCCGTCTGACTGTTATGCAACCATTCTTTAAAACAGTAAAATAAGAAACACCATGGTACTTTACAGATGCATGTTTTTCTTCGCATTGCACACGTTTTACTGAATTTGTTTCAACCATAACCTTTAGACTTTCCAGGCTTCAGTTGGAAAATACTGCGCTTTGTAATCTTTCAAATACCGTATATTCATGCAACCATAGAACAATCATGCCAAAAACACGAACAAGTTTTGGTGCAACTCTGTTGCAATGGTAACATACATACAAATCTTTGCACAGCATTTTAAACGGTAATATCATGTCAATCATCTTATAATAATTTACATAACTATCCAAACTTTGACATTTCCAGAAACTGCGATGTTGATATGCAGAGGTCTAAAGTTCTAACAATTTAAACTGAGCTAAAATAGAATATAAAACGCAAATTTACATACGTTGTTTAAATCTCACAACTTCCCAAACTGGTTTACAAACTTTCTAGATTCGGCAACTTGTAAACCCTGGTGTGCGCACTTCAATGTACTCAATATAATTACAAAAAAAAAGAGAAAAATATTAGTGCAACATAATGTGAAGGATCATTAATACAAATAAATACTAGATAAAGTTTAGATAGTACTTGCACGCACGTGTAAATAACAACTTTTCATCACGTCGACCTGTCCAGAAAAAAATTCGATCAAATGCTAAGCCGACTTCTATATTAAGTCCGCGACATAGGCGTGAAGACTTTCCAAAATGTTACGCAATTTTAACAACACAAAATTCGTAATCTGTTTTAACCGAAAATGCCAAACCGTCTATTACGACGTACGAGCTAGGGTGACCTAATGATGCAAGTAATCAATTGACAATGTCGGGAATGAATGTCAAACTGTACACTTAAAGTAACTTTATGTAATGTCTGCTATTTATCAAGATATATTTTAGAATTTGAGTAAAATTGTTTCCATACCTTGCAATTCCCCTTCTCTTACATTCGAAATTAAGTTAAATGCGTCTCAAAATTTCATTCAAAAAAACAATAAATCAGACTTACCTTTGTGTCAGAATTTTTGCTTCACGAATAAAGTCGGAGTATTGAAAATGAATACACAATTTCTTCTAATGTCTAGAAATGAAATGTAATGGACACTAAAAACTTTGAGCCAGTTAATCACCGCACATTAAACTGACAGCTTTCGACGTAATTTTCGGACGCAAAATCGGTTACAGCTCAGATCAACATACCGAACCATTTCTAAATAATTTTACAGTTACTGCCAAGTCTACGGCGAACACCAATATGATTGGAAGATATTTAAAGCATCATCATCTGGTAAACAGAAATAATAAAGCATACACTACAAAACATCGGCCTTGAATGATTATTGAAATAAATAAACTACATTAAAACTTTAACATGAGCCAGTGCACGATGTCAAGATTCTGAATGTGGAAGACACAAGATTTTGATACAGCGACATGTATTGTATAAGATTGCATCTCCCTTTAAAATACTTACTGGATGAAAAAGTTAAACTTCAAGTGACAGGTCTTGTTGAAAAATCCAACAAGTTAACTAAGTGCGTGGAAATTATTGCTGAGTTGACAACAAACTATCAAAAGTAAGACTGGATCGGTGTACAATCAGGTAGAACTCGTCGTCTCTTATCTCGACACTCCTTCATTAAATTTATGTTTTGATTTTTTATAATCAGCTAAACATATAAAAAAAACTAGTGTTATGTATCACAAGGGGTACGTAGATAAAAGAAACTGATTAAACTTTATCTGGCCAAGCGATGAATGAACGTTTTCAGCTGATCAAATATTTATATACACGACCTTGCACTGCTCACACCAAAACGTTTGTTCCACTGACTGATATTTTTACGTATGTTAACCGTATTTTGACAATAATATCGACCATAAACTGGTTTGGTAATAATTTTTTTATAAAATATCTTTCCCTTGCTCACTGTAGTTTATATTCGTCAATATTTACTTTTATACTGCAAGTTGAAGACGTGCAATAACGCTCGTGGACCACTAGCATTTCTTGCCCACAATAAAGAACTTCTACCTTTCTCATTTAAACAACTTAATTGTATGAGATCGTGGTGAAATGTAAAACTGCACGTGCACTATTTGAGAGGACTCACTCAATCCCGATTTTATCTAAATTTCGGAAAACCCCTATTCCAAATGGAGCAAGCATGCACATTTTCTATTAATGCAATCTCTATCCTTGACACGTCCTTAAAACCACTGCATAAAGCATACCGTCTAAACTGATTTCATAGTGAAGTATTTTGATACGCTTTACACATGACCAATGCAATATGAGAGAACATTATCATAAATATTTGAGTATAGAATAATATCAATGAACACTCTCTTATAAATGCTTTTCTTAAAATCAACGTTCTAGCTTTCTACACTGTCTACAACGTTAATGATGAAGATTTCTTCAAGAAGGCTTATTGAAAGTACAGTTTGCTAAATGGTCGTTGTAAGTATCGGTAAGTCCAAATCGTGGACTATGTTCGGGCCTATGGTATTCATACTTGGTAGGGAAGAAAAAAAAAATCATTGAAAGTAGGGATTGCAATGTAGTTCCCCTGATATATCAGCTCCTCACAATTTCCTAAACAGTTCGAACTAAGTGAATACTGTTAATCGTGATCTACAAGAGGACTGGTTCTGTATATAGCCGATTTCTTGAAATCAGTTACATTTGTGCAATGCATCACTATATTGAGACCACATGTGGAATACGTAAATCATTATTTATGTTATTGCAATGATCTCTTTGTTAACTCATCGACGCTTACTTCGCTGTTGAATGTTCTTTGTTATCATTCCCACACTTTCATATGTTGTGTTTACGGTGCCTGGTTGTGACCGTTACGATTTTTGAAATACCCTTTCGTATGGGACAACGGAGCCTGTGGAATGAGCCTCATAACATCAAAATACAACGTGAATCAAAATTCATACGCCACTCAACATAGTTTGATGAGATTCAAGAAAACAAGTCAGTAAAATGTTTTCAGAAATCGAGTCTGATTCAGAAATACAGTTTTTGCACATTCTTTTAACAATTAACATTTTTCGCTGAAGCGCAAGAATGTAATTTTTTGTCAAGATTTTTCTTCCCACTATGTGATATTAAAGATGCTCGTTGTAAAAATGATAAAGAAAAACAAAGACGTAAAATATAGCCAATGCATATAATTGTCGGCACATTTTTTTAACTTACGAATGTTATACGGTTATCTGTTTTGTAATTTGTTGTGCAGTATTCAATCTATCATTGACATTTTTGTAAACGGCGACGGCGTAAGACGAAGCTTTTGTATTATACTTATATAGTTTATATTATATTATTCTAACGCACATTCAGCTTGGGTCTGAAACTAAAAGATAGTTTTATTTTCGGACCATTTATACGTTGATTAACAGTTTCAAATTAAAATACCGTCACAAGTAGGAATCGATGTTACAACGAAAGTGCGTGATTATTGTTACTGTTATTATTATTATTCATGAAGCTAGGAAAAATCACATTCTACCAGTATTTCACACTTGCTTAAATGGGTACAAGAGACTTGGATGGCTCAACCCTGAAACCGAAACATTTTGTAGTCGTTAAAATTTATTTCCTTATGAACGGCTCTGACATTTATATGAAGAACAGGGGACATCGTTGTTTCCTAAAATTATAACAAAGAATTTCGCGGCAATAGGCAGATTAAAATGTTAAAATTAAAACACACCGTTATTGCGAATTGTACATAACAAGCCGGTAATCTACAGACTACCTCACTAAAGCGTTCAGGTGCAAAAGAAAGCTTGTTTCATAATGCCATTTTTATTTCAGGATTGTTTCTTTTTTCTTTTCTTGTTTGAAGGCCACATTGAAAATAAGTTAATGTTTCGCATGTCTTAATGTGTTAACCTTCAGTAAATAAAGATATTATTATTATTATTATTATTATTAAATAAAAGTTAGCAAAAATAAAGTGGCATCAGTTTACTTTTTTGCTGAAAATAATCTGTGAATAAGGTTGATACATGCTATTCATGGAAATGTTACTAGAATCTGAAATATATACTGTAATAAAAGTTGACTTCTGTGTTTTATGCAAAAGTCAGCTTGTTAAGCAGCTTACAAATTCCCACCAATATGTTTGAAATTGTTTCCCGTTTTCGTTGGAATTTGTGATGTGTGTCAATGGTCGCACGGTCACATTTTGCCCAATCTTTCCACGGAATATTTCTTGAAACACTAAATGTAGTTTTACTTAATACAATCCTCATTCATAACACACCGTTTCTATCTTTTATGAGTAGAAGTCAGTGATCAAATCTTATAGTGAGCATTGTTCGGCGAGTATTACTAAGTGAGTACTACTCATAAAGAGAATTATTCAGTGAGCACCACATACGTTGAATATTGTTCAGCTGTAGTACTTCTCACAGTGAGTATTTTTCAGTGAGCACTACTCAAAACGAACATTGTTGAGTAAGTACGTTTCACCGTGAGCATCGTTCAGTGAGAACATGAACTGGTAACTTTGAGTACATAAGTGTTCATTGAATATTACTTACAGTCAGCTCAACTAAAAGCGAACATGCATTGTTCAGCAAGTACGCTAAGCACTGTTCAGTGAGCACGTTTCACAATAAGTACTATAAACAGTGAGCATGTGTTAGTGAGTACTATTGAGCATTGTTCAGTGAGTACTGATTTTCGATTTCAGATTCCATATTTCATAAAAATTTGTAAAATTAAACTCACCCGCTTATTTTGCAAATTTTTATTCACCTGAGCTATCTCGGAAGTCGCATCTGAACGCTTTTACGTTACGTCCGCGGCGAAGTACAGCTGTAGTTCAGTAGATTACCGGGCGTTTAACGTAAATGGCCAAACAATTCAACTATTTTTCAGACATGCATTGAAGACTTGTAAGGTATTTCGAATTTTTAATGTGCTCTTATGGTATTTTTATTGACTGCATGGGTTAATTGCTACGTTCTGCATATAGAAACACCGGTAAGTATCTTAAATATGTGAAAATTCGCTTCATCAAAATCGATATCGACGACAAACTCCCGAGCGGCAGGCATTTAAACATTCTTTTTAAATATGTATTGCAATCTTTTTCTGATAATTGTTATGAAAAGAAAACAAAAGCACAATTATGTACTGGAGGTTGGCAAAGATCTCCCGGACACATGTCGGGATAAAAGTTGCTAATTACGTGTCAAAATTGAATGATTTACATAACTATAGTCTGGTGTCAAAGGTGATTCCACAACGTCAAAATTTACTATATGACCAGCAACACGGGAAAATGGTCATTCGGACAAAATACTTAGAAACTAACTTTCTTGCACATTTTGAACAAACAATATCTCAATATCAATATGGGAAAATTTCAGTCACCTACGTCCAGTAAATACACAATTACAACATTCTGAAAAAGTAAACATAGGGCGTCATTTTTCACTCTAAACATGACGTCACATACCGCAGGTTGACGTCAAAACTCACTTCAACTTACATGGGCAGTAAACTATTGCAGTGATCATTTTCTAACGGCATCATTTATTTTAGTTGCAAAATTATATACTCTTTCGATATATATAATATCTAGTGAAATATTTCATGTCCTCTTTCCACGATATGCTTTTTTCATAGGCCGTTATAGCCAAAATAAAAAGAAACAAGAAAAACTGTGATACTACGTATCACAGCGGGCCTAGAAACAAAGCCTTCATGTTAATATTTTGAAATAGGAGATACAAATAAACTTTATAGACTTTGAAACATAGACGGAATAAATTTATATTCTAGGTTCATGTAAAGCAAACACTTGACTATCTGGTTTGTGTAGTTACAAT
>JAUMHA010120948.1:0-17609 GCA_032359765.1 Saxidomus gigantea
ACAGTTCGGACACGAATGTGTGCATATATAGAGGATTCCATAACCTTCATACTCCAAGTGTGACCTTGACCATTGAGATAGGGATGTGGGTCTTTCACGCGACACGTCGTCTTGATGTGCTAGACATGTGTGCCAAGTTTTTTTAAAATCCTTCAATGCATGACAGAGTTACGGTCTGGACACGAATTTGTAAGTGGGGACGCACGGACGGACAGTGCGATTTTAATATGCCGCCTTTCGGAGGCATAAAAATATGTTGAAACTAACACTTATCCGTGACGGATACAACATGCAATTGAAAGAAAGGCATCTGTCAACACTGTTTCAGAATAAACAGAACACACTTCTATTACCATTCAATCAATAAATTCATTATTTTATCTCAACAAAATCTGAAGTGATCATGGTGCTTTATACCAGACTGACAATAGCCTTTAAGCATATCCATTTAAAATCGGGATAGAAACAACTAGTAAGTTCTTACTTGATATTATTTCCATCTAGTTTAGAACGAATTTCACTCAGCGTATCTTGCAGTGATTTAAACTCAAAGGAGTTGAGCTCATTTTCTGAAAATGTCTGAAATTAACAAATATAATTATAAGAGTACTTTATTCAAAACAATCTCTATAAAGTTAATTTACATTTGCTAACTAAATGTTATTGCATCTCTTTGTGTGACTTTCTAAAGTTACTGTTAATTACTTTTTGCAGTTCCACTTAACAGAGTTGTAAAAGCAATCTTTACAATTCAATCCTCATATTTGTATGTTTTAGACGAAAATCAAACATTTCATAAGAAATCCTAAGTATCCTGCACCAGATTTCTTTGATTCCGTTGCTATTTGGGGGAGAAGGCGCAAATGCTTTACTGTGAACTTTCTCACAAACAAGAGCTATCCCTCATAAGAGATGAATGTCCCCCAAAATGGTATCCTACAGTCTATGACCTTGACCATCAAGGTGTGGATCCTGTACTTGTGCATGACACTTTATCTCCATGTGCTGAACATTTGTGCCATGTAATATGAAAATCTCTCTATGCATGACAAAGTTATAGCAGGGACATGAAAAAGTGGGACAGTCATACAGGCAGTGCAATTTTAATTTGCCCAGCTTTTGGGGCATAAAAGACTCATTGTCACACACAAATCTGAACAAACAATGCTGTGAAGCTGTTCAAAGTAATAGGTAAAAGATTTTCATGAGTTTGCTAACAATTGCTTCCATTACATGCATACACTTCAGAATAATTGTAGGCATATTACCTTTATCTGTAGCATGAGTGAGGTCAGTTTGCTAATGAGATCCATTAGGTTATCATTTTTAGCTAGTCTTCTATTATGGAACATGTTCTGCAAAAAGAAAGAAAGACCCGATACATTCATTTGCCACAAAGTATGATAGGTGTATTAACATATTACACAACATAAATACAGATTGATTTTCCATACAAAATGTTCCTTTAGACAACAGGAAGCAAAATAATAAACACCATTTTGAAAGAACAGTTGGTCCAAATCACATAAATTAGTTTAATACTTTCATTGTCATGCACATTTTAATAGAATATTTTCTTCCATGTAACTATTCTTGACTGGGTGCGCTTCCCTTGTGAAACCAGTAAACATTAAAAAGCAACTGTTCAAAGTTATCTATATAAAACATTCAAATAACATTCAGAAATCAACATTTGTCAGTGGTTATAAATATAGATCAATCTACAAGACCTATAAAAATAAATTGAATTAGCAGAGACAATTTTACCTGGAACTGTCAATTTTCTGGGGTTGTATAAATTTTACTGCAATAATGAATTTACGGAGATAAATGTGTACTTATGTGTTAACATAATCATGCTTACCCTGAATATGCCAACATATGATTTCATAAAGATTCTTCATCAAACAGAAATATACGTAATAGGTCAAACTATGTGAATGTTCAAGCACAGTAAAATCTATTTAAACTAAATAACCAAATGGCTGGTAAGTGGTAATCTTACTGCTTAACTGGTTATGAAGCTATTTCAACAGCTTTGGAAAATAGAACTCACTTCGCAGCTTTAAAAATGAAAATAGAAGTTCATTTTTACGTTAAACATTTACAGCAATAACATTTTTTGTGTGTTATATTGTTTGCAGGTTTTGTACTTTTTCTTTGCATTAGTTAATAGCAGAGTTGACAGGAAAGCTGTATGATACAGAACTTACATTGGTTATTTTAGTAACCAGTTTATTAGCCTCTTTATCAGCCATGTCCTTGACCTCCGACGGCTGGTCTAGCGGCTTCAAACCTTGTTCCGGTGCAAGCTGCTCAAAAGACAAAAGTTCGAAGTGGAAAGGCAGTATAGGGTATTATAACTGCTAAGCATTGTTGTTTTACGAAAACAACAGATCATTTTTCCACGAAATGACAAATTCCCTTTCAATAATTGATTTTAGATAAGCGGTGCATTTCTGCCACTTTAAAAAGAAATCTATGTCATATGTGACATAAGGTAGTGTCATCTTCTACACTAGAGATGCAAGTCACAGACAATGATCCTGCAACAATGTCTCTTGTATCATTCTCACTAAAGAGTCTTAAATTAAAGTTATAGATCATTAGTTTCATGATCAGTCTCAAATCTCTGTGTTCTGACTGGTCAATTTTATTGATTTTTAAAATAAATATTCTAGGCTATCAGAACCCTGAAACTTTTGACAGTCTTGTAATTTTGGAGCAGGAATTCAGACAATGTACCTAACTGCATTAACTGGATTTAATTGGATAAAAAATTTGATTAAATAATATGATAAGATTGAACACAAATATGATATGCTCTGTCTATATATATGAATTGGTAGATTTACTGAATAAAATGTGGCTCAGTAGACAATAACCCATCAGTTATAGCAGGTAATTAATGCTACTGTATTCTTAATATTAGCCATAAAACAGATAGCCATGCCAAAGGCAGGAGGAATGATATCATTGCATAATTCATCAGTATGCTCTAAAACATCTCATGTATAAAACCAGTTGTTTGTATATTTACCTCAAGACAGTACTGCTGCACACCCACCAAATACTCATTTAGATCTTTATTAAGATTTTCCAGTTCCAGCACTATGTTGGCATATTTTTTCTGGAACTCTGGAGGTAAAGGTTGCTGGTAGGACTTCTGCAATACAAGAACCCCGTGAGTTTAATTTAAAAAAAGCTTCCATGACAGTGGACATAATACTTAGCACATTTCATAAAACTCTCTCTAAACAATGATTTTATCAAAGATGTATGGAATTATCACAGGAGTAAAGTGTGCAATATCCTGCTGTTCATGTACATGATTGTACTATTGTGTACAATAAAACCTATATTTATCACTATTTGTATTAAACTGAATCAGCTTCCGCAATAAAAACTCACAATCAGCTGTTCCAACCAATTTTAATTCTTACTCTGTAACATGTCTGTCTTTCGCTTGTTAAGAACTAATACTGCTTATCGGATAAAATTCACAATGATTTAATTTTGCTATTTTCCCACTTCCCTAAGTCAAAAATCTTGCAAAAGATTCATTTCAAATATATTTACTATTAAAGAATTCTGTCTGCTCACAAAACCTGAAATTTTTGACACATCCAAAATTTACCAATTTACTGTAGTGGTTTATAAGGGTATTCAATAAAAAATTTAGTGGCTGAAGTCGACTAATTGCTTGCAATCATACCAGTTATGTCCTATACTGCTAGTAATTAGTTCTATGTATTGAACTACCGTACTAGAAGTAGATTTTTAACAGATAAATCAAGAAATTCTATACATGTAATAACCGATTTACATTTACATGTACCCTTTTCTCTGCCTCTGTGTTCATGTCCTTCAATTGTTTGATCCAGTCTTTCTTGATCTCCAAGATCTTTGACAGTCTTGTCTAAAAATACACATAAAAGAAACCACAAAATCAGCTTTTGTAATCACTGAATGATATTCAAACAAAACTAGATTGGACAATCCATCTCATACTTTTCAGTGTGTGTTTTGAAGTTGGTTACATAAAGCCCAAAATATAGAGGATGTTTCTAACATAGCCAATATTTATCTATCATATATATATAAACATATAAACCTCTTGAAAACATATACAACCAAATTCAGCAATCCCTCTAGCCTATTTATAACTGCGCCAGTTTTGCACAAAATTGTCAAAAACAACCAAAAAGCTTAATTTGTGATTTTGTTGTATATGGTAACATTAATGAGTGACAGAGCGAACCCTGAAAAGTTATCTCTGCTAGAAAATTTCATTGGTGTGTAAATTGCAAACAGCACACTTACCACTAGAACAAGAAACTTGATTGGGAATCCACCATATGTCCCTCCTTCAATGCTCATGAGCTGACCTTTAAATGGAGAACCACTGAGCAGAGGGTCATTCTCCTACAAACAAATCATACTAAATATAATCTCGAGGGGTCAATGCGAAATCTTCAAAGTGTATATAGAAATAGATGCAGAAAGGATAGTTCCATGTTTAACTTCTCAACTTGGGATCAGTAGTTTCATCTCTAACACATAAACTAGTTTCAATATTCAAACAAAATAAATTCAAAATATTGCTTTTTACAGGTTACATACTTTTATGCAAAATATAAGATGGAATCTTAAGGGAACAGTTGGTAAGTAATCTCTGCTCTAAATAATATTTCACCTGCAGCACCATTAACTGGCAGCACTATAAATCCAAAGAAAAAGATGAAAACAGACATGAAACATTCGTATGATTGATTAATCAGCCCTGTAAGATCTTTACACCAAGCGGATCTAGCGAAAGCATGTTGATATGGGTGATAGAAAATAAAGAATATGGTAACGTTGCGCTCAGCACCATCTTTCTAACATCTACTATTTAATTGCCATCCCTTGATTGAACACAAATATGATATGCTCTGTCTTTATATACGCAAAATCTGGATGAAGGTCAGTCTAATAGATAAATGAACAAAGTATAGAAAATTCAAAGCTGATGTTAATCATAAGGTTATCATAGAATATCATCGTTAAAGTTCCGTTTGCCACACAGTGTGGTTTTTAGAAATTAATGTAAATCTATACAAACCAGTGCAATTGCTTGTGAATAATTATTTGGTATAAATCTGGGTGGTGACATGAGGGCATTTGAGCGTGGCTGAATTGGGCGTGGCCTTGCTTTCTGCTGAAATGCTGACAGAGGAATAGTATCTACTGGTTCACTGCTCTGCAATTCAAAAGAAAATATTCAGTGTTACATTCCTATACACTATAACAATTCTTAACATTTTGATTTTTTCTTTTTTAAAGAGCACTACAAAAAATATCTTTAAGAAATATGCAAAGTCTTCAAAAAGAATCAGATAAACAAACAAGCATCAACACAGACAGCAGCAACTGGAGGAGATTACATCCATTTCCAATGCAGCTCACCATTATCTACTGAAACTGACCTTGAAAGACTTTGAACGCACTAGATTTGCTGAGAATCATTTTCTTTCAACCAATCAAATTTATGCGCAAGTACATTTTGTTTTGTATATACATGTATGTAACTTAAAATTGTGAATACATACCCTAACTTCATGGTCTGGTACAGAATGTGTACCAAGTCCTGGTCTATGAAAGGTTACTCTGTATGTATTGTGCACAGTATCTAGGGCGTCAACCACTCCCGTGAATAAACCATCCTGTGGCTTGCGGAGCCGTGCTGAAAGATATAACATTCATGCAAAACAATACGGACAAAAAAATGCTGTCAATATATACATATTTTAACTTTACTAATTGCAAGTGTAGCCAAGATAATGCTCTACATAATATATAGATTCTCTATCTAATAAGGCAAGTGAGAAACATTGCAAAAATGGCTGATGTTTACCTTGTTGCCAGTATCAATATAAATTTTCAATTATTCAAATACATTTTTTTTGATAAAAGAACACACCTCCCTGAGGTCAGTTCAACATTTAATTAAATTGAGGGTACAATTACTTATTTGTTTTTTAACAGGCCAAGTAGCAAGATTGTTTCACTTTCCATGGGTATGGTAGATTGGCCAATGAAAACATGCCATGTGCAAGCCACCACAACTTTATTTGTAACAAAAGATCTTTGTGGCCAGAACTTACAGAATGTTTTTATATCTCAGTTGTTGTAATCACTTATTCAAAACAGAAGTGTATGTAACTGTTAGTTCTAAATATCTACATACATGTAAGGTTACAGGACTGAAAGCATTTTTAAATCTAGAATTTTAACAGTTTTAACAAAAATGTTCTAATGTTCAAAATATTCTCAATGATTGTCTGTCCGTGAACGAGTTCTACCTATACTTCAACAAATATTAAATTACGTGTTTCCTAAAATTCAATTTGTTCTAATATACAAAGCCTGTTGAGTGTTCTGTGAACAGTTGGTTGGGCTAGTTCAAAATGCTGTTTCATTTCTCGGCTGTTATTACCTGTCACTTTAGTTCCAATTACTAAATGAAGTGGTATTTCATCCGGCAAATCCTCATGTGATACCACTTCATTAATTTTACGCTGTTGCAGCAGACGTATTTTGTTGCGTTTATTATGCAGAGCTGCACGTTCTTCCTCAAAGAATGCAGATGAGCATCTACAAATTTAAAAGCACTAATCAATTTGAAAGTACAATTTACGTCAACAAAACATGGCTTTCAATTGCTTTTAATATTCTGTCTTGAATCCAGGTTTACTTTCAAGCTTTTTAACAAACAAGCATATTTCAGAATAAAAAATCGATACGTTTGTACAGATAAACCTACAGAAATTGACAATTCTAGCATTATTGAAACTTTTTTCAATTTAGAAAAGAGCTGAAACACACTCTTTGAAAAACTGATCTGTTTAGAATAAACAAATTTTAACTATTCAAGCACTCTCTTGAGTGAAAATTAAGCATTTTCTTAGCACTTTTCTTGTTCAAAAAGCATTTAAACACAACTCAAGATTTTCTCAAAGCCTCTCAAAAATTCAAATACTTGTACAATTAAGCAGGACTATCACAAGAAAGTAACTTTAGAGTCCCTTTGAAAGTAGACTAATTGTATCTTAGCATGACTTTTTAACAAATATGTAATTTCCTTTCACTTTATGTTATTTAACTATTGTATGAAATTAAACAAGCTTTTCTGTAATACACTGATATTACAATGCTTAATTCTTATACAGTAAAGTTCCTGTAACAACACCACTAATTGGACCGGCAAAACTGGTCTTAATATTGAAATGGTCGTTTTATCGTGATTTTTTCATTATAAAAAGCGCCATTTGGTTCCTACAGGTTTGGTTATTATATCGACGGCGGTCTTAATATCAGCAGTCTTAATAGCAGAGCTTTAGTGTAGCTCTCAAAATTCTTTGAGGAACTTCACTAACACAGATACACAAATAAAATTGAGTAGAGTCGTAGTGAAGCAGAGGTAACGCGTTCGCCTCAGGACTAAAGGGTCCCGGGTTCAATCCTCACACAGATATTTCCACATTGCCTCTCTCTTCAAGATTGATATCATCTGGAATGAGTCTTAACAGCGATTAATCTAAGTCGTTAGAACTTGTTTCATAATTGAAAATAAATTAGTATAAATTAATAAATAAAATTCATAAGAAAGAAACACTTGAATACTCTCGAAAGCATATACTAGACATGACATTTGGAATACCTTCTAGGTTTACCCATAAGCCTCCTTATCTTGGACCACTCAATACGTCTCATCTTCTTCAATTTTAACTGAGGGAAGGATTCTCTCAAACAAATTTGGAAATCGTTCTCTCCTTGGAACAAAGGCCTGTAAGCAAATAAACAGCAACAGTAAACAGAAAATTCTGTTCTTGAGGTCAATGTCTGCATCTGGTTTGATTTGGGAAGACACCATTAACTTACTCACACAAAAACAACTAGAACAGGTCTTTGTTGGACACTAATCTTTGCACCAAAGTCATTTTAAGTTTTACTTTAGAAAAAATCTACCAGTACTAAGCATCTAAATAAACTGTTACTTTCTTTAAAAATATTTTCATGTTTCAAAATTGTTTCATGTTTAAAGTCCCAGTGTCACAATTACGAGTAGCTCTTATTTCACCAAGACAGAAATGATCTTTATTGGTACTAAAACCATTCCTAACTTTGCTTTTTAAATCGATGAACAGGTTAGAAATATAACCCAGTATTTTTTTCAATGATACTGCAAAAAATAAGAAAGGCTTTCATTCTATCAATTCTAACACGCAAATATTGCTCTACATTTATAAAGGAGCGACTTATGGGGAGAAAACTTACATAATAACAAATTAATAAAGGTGGACTTACTGGTCAAGGTTTGAGTAGAACCATTCATAGCACACCCATTTATGTGCTTTAGGCAGTTTCAGGAGATTGCGCAATCGTACACCAATAATCTGTGCTACACGTTTGTCATGACCAGTCGACACATAGTTTCTTGTACTCAACTATAGACATTGTATATTTACTAGTATTACTCATCACAAACAATAAATACATAACGAAACAATCTAAAATTGGCTTAACATACACTAGGGTAAACACCTCAGATGTTCAGCTGTACTTAAAACAGCCTTCAAAATTATCAGCATCTGTAGCAACAATTTTGTTAATAAAATGGCAGGAACATAGTTCTGCTGTGTCAAAACATTTCTGAAACCAATGCCATATTTTCAACATACAAAGAAACTGATTTCTTTGCAATTTCAACTCTTATATATACATGTACCCAAAGTTACAGACTCAACACTTTTATAAATCTAAAAGACTAGAATTTCACACATAGTATAAACAACTCACAAAACAATTATAAACTTACAATTCTTGGCTGTTTCCTTGGACTAG
Source organism: Saxidomus gigantea (assembly GCA_032359765.1). Classification (NCBI taxonomy): domain Eukaryota; kingdom Metazoa; phylum Mollusca; class Bivalvia; order Venerida; family Veneridae; genus Saxidomus; species Saxidomus gigantea. The sequence goes on from JAUMHA010120948.1 coordinate 8,887, forward strand.
ACTTGATGGGTGAGTTTGACGTGTCTTCATCATCATTGAAGAAACGCATATTCCGCTTCCTTATTCGGGACGGCTGTAAAAAATGTTACATGTATATAAGATTACTGGCAAGCACCTACATGTACCTGTAAATTTGTAAAGTCCTGTGAAAGACTCCATCCTTCTCTTTGGTTTCTGTAAATCAAGTACAAGTGTACTTCCAGAAACACTTTTCAGTGATTTTAGTTAATATTTTCATTTGTTTATAAAAAGTAGCATATTATGAATTTACCACTATTCATGTTTAAACAACTAAAACTATATTAAATTAACAATGTATATAGAATATTTATGAGCCCCATGTTAAGACTAAACCATGGAAATATTACACACAATGATTATGTTGTGAATAAAGATGTAAAGCAACTTACATGTCCTCTTTTGTTAGGCGAATTCAGTCCTGAAATTGAAAATAATAGATCGCATTAAGTCTGCAGGTTTTTGAAATATAAATTAAATAGAACGTTTAAAATCATGTCTTTAAAATTTACAATACTGGTAGCTTATCATTCTGCATGCACATTCTTGCAGTCTGCTCATGAGCTGTTATGTCCCCTATTCAGTGAGCAAATTTTCAGCGAGCACCCTTTGAACCGTTATTGATGATACTATTTTCAAAGTGAAAGATCAACAGGTCCAACGCATAAATTTGTTGGTTAAAGGATAAATTCAATCTTCAAGATTTAAGATTTTCTTCACAAGACTTAGTGACAGTGTTGTCAAACTTTTCAAATTATGTCTGAGTTCTAGCAAATCTGAACTATTATTTGTCATTTTATTGTGATCAATTAATTATGTATATTGTGATTTAGCATTAATTTATCCTACCAAAGCATAATCGTTCATATTTCAAAAGCCCAGTTCACCAAAATGCAATACCCATGTTGCCAACTAGTGTTTTCAAAGTAATATATAGCAAACTGTAATATCAAAAGCCTCCATATGATTATGTTGAGTACATTGTGAGCGTCAGAACATATATTCTATATCAACTTATAATCAAGATGTTGCACATACCTTCTTTCATGCTCACCAGCACTTTCGCAGAGTTGCCTGAAATAAATATAACAGACATTCAAAAATGGCTTAAATATTAAATCACAGTCGCACTCTACAGGGCTAATCACTGCACTATTTTTCAAACGATGTTATGAAAATAAATTTTTATGTCGTCGTTTTGGCCGTAAACAGTATACTTCAATTTCAGTACTCCGCAAAATCCCTGTTAAGGACATCCAGTGAAGGTGCAAGGTGATATATTTGAATCATAGAGGTGCACATTTTGGGCCATATATGTTGAATTATATAGACTTGACCCAGAAAATGTTTCATTCCTGGTGTTTTTTAATAGATAGCAGAATAGTAGATGATAGCCTAGTTGCAGGTGTGGGAGGTTGTGATTATGATTCCTGGCTGCATCATACCAAAGACACAAATATGGTATTGACAGCTCCCTTGCTTGGCACTCAGCCTTAAAAAAAGGATGAAGAGAAGCTTCTTGTTTAAGGGAAAAGTTAAGTACTTGTTACTGAATACCTACGTTTTTCACACAATTGTTTTGTGGCTAATGTTGATTATAATGCAACGCTTACCAAGGCTTCTTATCGGCAGCTTCTTATCAAGTTTCAAGTTGGAAGTGGCTGCTCGTCCTATACTAGTATGCTAGGCTAGTCGTCCGGTAATCAATTTCTTTGTATATGAGTTCATCTTGATGAATGTAAGAGCAGTAGTAAAGCAAAAAAATCTGTGTTATATATATTATATACCTTTACCTTTCCTATGACATTTGTTTGTTTCCTTCATAAAATGATTTCCATCTCGTATAGAAGTAGTCTCCGGGTTTAGTCCCGAACCCAAAATTAGCGATTTTCGCGGATTTAGGATCCTGGTACAATATTACTGGATAATAAAAGAATCACATAATGCTGTGTGTGTAACATTTTTTAACTACAACAGTAGTTTTGACCGAATTGAAATGGAATGTGTTTGGAAGTTTGGTTGCATACTAAGAGAGATAACTCTTACGAGACTATCGCAATTATTGAAATATTGAAGTTAGCTCCAAAACACATTTTTTCCTGATGATACGAAAATAGGTTCAAATACTTTAGGATACTGAAGTCAGCAAGTAACTGACAGCTTCCTTTACATGGCGATAACATCGACAACGTTCTTAATACGCAATGCATCTCCTGCAGGAATTTATAATTTTTTAAGCCCGTTTAATTACTAGTCTGTAAACATGGAACACTTCCATTTTAAACATTTTCAAATCTAATTATCTAATTCCCTCAGTTATAAGGCTGAATACCACATGCATTTGTTCAGGGAATCAAACACTCAACAACAAAAATGTTTTTAACAAGTTCGTGTGAAAAACAAAGTCGTTTGTTAAACTCGGCATCTTTGAATAATTAGAACTTATATTATTAGTTATTACTAAGCTCTAACAAACCTCAATTAAAACCATTTCAAACGGATCAAACGGTTTTAATTACCATGCTAATTGAAACACGCTTTTGAAAGTCACTGACGTATTATTTCGTCATTATACATTGGTTAAGAAAAATATCGCTCTCCGTACGTACCGATACTATTTTAATCAGCGCTTACTCTGTTACTGGTTCTGAGGTACTTATTCAGTTCAAATTTAGTTCAAAGCCTAAGGCATCTCTTAAATAAGTTCCAAGATGCAAACAAAATTCATACTTTCATAAAGAGAAGTATTTGAATCTATCTTCTTATCACCATGAAAAAATGCGACAGTACCGTAAGAGTTATCTCTCTTAGTATGCAACCAAACTTAACATCACAACTCCATTTCAATTCGGTCACAACTACTGTTGTAAAAAAAAAATGTGTTTCTTTTATTATCCATTTTATTGCCTAGTAATACTGTACCATCCTAAATCCGCGAAAATCGCTAATTTTGGGTTCGAGACTACTTCTACACGAGATGGAAATCATTTTATGAAATAGACAAACCAATGTCATAGGAAAGGTAAAGGTATATAATATATATAACACAGATATCTTTTGCTTTACTACTGCTCTTACATTCATTAAGATGAAATCATATACAAAGAAATTGATTACCGGACGACTAGCCTAGCATACTTGTATAGGCTGCTAGTCCGGTCACCGGACAACTAGAAAAAATTCTAGCCGAGCAGCCACTTCCTTTCAAGTTTTATTTCTGATCAAGGCTTATTACAAGCATGTGGTCTTATAAACATGTACGTTTGTTATATCCTAGCTACAATAAACATGTGATGTTTTGAGGAACAAATACACAATTCTGTATACTACAGATATAAATGTAGATTTCTGTATCTTATCTCTGCAAGTCTCTTACGTTTCGGCAGGTGCCCGAAATTCTAATTTATTGAAAATATTTCAGATGCAAGCGATAAATTACGACATTTTAGTCATCGCATACGGTAAAAAACAAATCCTGTTTTGAAGTGTCAACTCAGAAGACTACAGCAACTACCAAGAATATATTTTATTAAATGGTCCATTAAAAAAATGGGAAATATATGAGAAGCATTACTTTCTTCGGAATCGTCCGCCATTTTCTTGAATGATAGATAAACGTGTTTTCCTACATTGAAGAGCTGACTGAGCAACAGATAAATCCTGGTATACGGTAAAGGAGGTAACTATGGAATGCGGATTGGGACATGTCACTTGCTAATTGCTACTTGCTAATTGCCACTTGCTTATTGCTAATTGCGGTTTGGGACATGTCACTTGTTAATTGCTACTTGCTTATTGTCACTTGCTTATTGCAGGATTAGGATATGCCACTTGCTAATAGCTAGTTGCTAATTGCCACTTCCTTATTGCTAATTGCAGGTTTGGACATGCCACTTGCCACTTGCTACTTGCTGCTTGACACTTGCTTCGTTCGGGTTTTGACATGCCAATTGCTAATTGCCACATGCTAATTGCTAGTTGGGACTTGCTAATTGCCATTTGCTTATTGCCGCTTGCTAATTGCCACTTGCTAATTGCCACTTGCTGTTTGCCAATTATTAACATTTGAAAGCATTACGTGCTTTGATTTATTTTGATACATTGTATAAGATTATAATTTTAATCAAGAAAACTATTATCATAGTCATACTAATCAATTTCTATAGCTGATAAATTCCGAAGAGTTATTTTAAAATGGAATAGTTTAAGGGATTATTTCAACAAAAACATTTATGGTATCAAAATATTCATTTCAATAAATGAAATGTATGCTCTTGTGGAGGAAATAAAAGTTATATACATAACAAACATACAATACAAACATAGGAATGATGGACACGTTTGAGCAACAACACATTTATAAATTTATGCATCAAAATATTTATCCAAACCATGTGTAGATGCACACACCAATTACATAATATACAGTACAAATACAAACCTAGGAATGACGGACAAACACACATATTAAACAAGTCAATCAACATTTATTCTTTCAAAATATTCATCAGTATAAATTTGATCTAGTTAAATTGAAAAAAAAAATCTATTTTTAAATAAATATAATAATCAGATAATGGTTGATGATCTATGCACGAACCTGAATCTCTGTTAAGACTCCAGCTGCAATATTATTTATATTAGATATATTTTCAGTACGAAGCTTTATTAATACTTCATTATAAACTTATATGAGTCTATAATCTATACATACACCGTTATAGGTGTCTTGTTTACTTAAAATAGTAACTCATGTTCGATGTTCACGAACATGAATCAGATCACGCGTTTTGAAATCGTATAAATTAAAAGCTGTAATGTGATTGGATATAATATATTTTTGGTATGCATGTTCCATTTTAACACAAAAACTAATATTTTACTTCAATAAAATAATAATAGCTAATGTTCGTTATTTCCTAGCCATGTTCGGTAGTCATACCAATGAGCAATTGGAACTAGCGATTTGCTATAAGCAAAAGGTAATAAGCAATTGGCAAGTAGCAAGTGGCAAATAACAACTAATTGGATTTTTCCAACTAGCAATTAGAAATAAGTAAGTGGCAATTAGCAATTGGCATGTCCCAACTAGCAATTAGCAATTAGCAAGTGGCAACTAGCAATTAGCAATACCAAAGTGGCAAATAACAAGTGGCATATCCCAACTACCAATTAGCAATAAGCAAGTGGCAACTAGCTGATGGCAATTGGCATATCCCAACTAGCAATTAGCAATAAGCAAGTGGCAAGTAGCAAGTGGCAATTAGCAGGTGGCATGTTCAAACCTGCAATTAGCAAAAAGCAAGTGGCAATTAGCAAGTGGCAGTCCAAACCTGTAATTAGCAATGATATTAAGCAACTAGCAATTAGCAAGTGGCATGTCCCAACCCGCATTCCATAGGTAACATATTAATATGTTTCATAACTAAATATCATTACAATTTTATGCAAAAAATATCATTTTTTGCCCACTCTTTGAACCCCACCCCTTGTGCTTCATAGTATTTATAATACGGTGTAACCATCAAATTGAATGTGCTCTGCATCTCAATATAAACAAGTCTCGAGCAAATGCAAATTACCAGCTATTGTCACTAGCTTACAAATGAAGTAGGGGTCACTGAAATAGGTTCGGCTGAGTATCTGTAGTGCAAAACAGGGGTGTCTATCATAAACAGCACTATATAATTGTTTTGGAGTATTTTCCACTTTATTATACATCACACAAGTAAAGGACTAATAACACAAAGGTAATACATAAAGATAATAGGTCTTCCCCAACAGATTTGTAAATTCTGCCTGAAGTATTCTTAGGGTCACTGAAACTGGTCCTTCGAGGATATATTGCAGAAATTAATCTGAAACAAGACTTCAAGCTACAAGTCCAGCTAGCTTTTTATGTTGTGTTTTTCTGTGTGCCTTATTGCTTGATGGTATTTTTACTTGCATGCAACCTTTATTTTTAGGATCGTTGAATGTCCGTCGTCCGTCTGTCCACGATTAGTTTGTTTACACTCTAGCATCTACATTTTTTGAAACAATCATAATAAAACTTAAACACAATGTATATGGCCCCATGACCTCAGATGAGTTTGATTATGGACTTGATCAGATCAGTACTTCTTGAATTATGGCCCCTGATTTACCAAAAATTGCAAGATTTAACTATGTTTACACTCTAGGACCTTCATTTCTTCACTAATTCTAAACACATTTACACAGAATGTGTATGACCATAAGATCTCGGATGAGTTCAATTAGGGGCTTGATCGGATTAGTTCTTCCAGAGTTATGGCCCTTGATTTAACAAAAATTGCAATATACACTTAACAGGTTTAGAAACGCAAAGATTTCCCCTGTTGAACATTTTTATTTGAATGACGCTATTGTTTTTATTTCTATTTAAGTCATTTTTTCAGATGAATTATTGAAACTTTTACAAGAATTCAATTTTATATTGTTTTTGTTGTGTAAGAAATTTTAATAAATTTGAAACATGGTAACAATTATAAAATAAATATTACGCCACTTTTGCGTTTCTAAACCTGTTGAGTGTATAACTGTGTTTACACTCTAGCACCTTCAATTTATCTCTAACCCTATTCATATTTACAGAGAATGTGAATGAGTTCAATTATGGGCTTGATCTGATTATTTCTTCCGAAGTTATAGCCCTTGATTTAACAAAATTGTAATATTTAAGCGTGTTTAGACCCTAGCACCTTAATGTCTTCATTAATTCCGATCAGTGTTGATGAAACTTGGTAGGGATGTTCCTTGCATGAAGCTCTACCAAAGATGTTCAAAGAATTCCGTTCCATGTACAACTCTGGCTGCCATGGCAACAAGTAGCAAAAACGTTAAAAGTCTTCTCTGAAACCACAAAGCCTATGTAGCATAACCTAGTGGACCTTTACTAAGATTGTTCAAATAATGACCCCCAGGTCATAATTGACTCTGCCAGGGGGGGGGGGTCACTTGTTTTTCTGTATGCTTATATAGGAAAAACTTTAAAAATCTTCTTCTCTGAAACCACAAGGCATAGATATTTAGCATGTGGCATTAAAAAGTGGACCTCTACCAAGATTGTTCAAATTATGACCCCTGAGTTAAAATTGACCCCACCCGGGGTCATTTGTTTAAGTTGCTTTTATATAGCCTATTGTAGGATTAAAAAAAAAATTCTCTGAACTCACAAGGCCTAGAGCTTAGATATTTAGCATGTGGCATTACCTAGTGACCCTCTAGCAAGATTGTTCAAATCATTACCCCCTGGGTCAAAATTGACCCTGCCGGGGGTGAGGGTCTCTTGATTTTACATAAGCTTATAAAGAGGAAAATCATGAGCCCCATGTCAAAATTGACCCTTTCTGCTATTGATGACCTTCTATTATAGCCAATGGTAGCCAGGTGAGCGATATAGGGCCATATTGGCTCTCTTGTTTTAATATCACCGTGACTGCAATCGGGGACATAAACTCCTTCTATTCAAATCCAGGACAATACTTTGCACAAGAAAAATGCCATTAGCTCTATGATAGTAGATTGTAGAATGGTCACCCAGCGTACAGTATCGAAGCTTGCACTTAATTTTTTTAAGCTAGGGTTTCTAAGCAATGGGTCGGTACAAATAAATCAAACGCAGTTTGTTTTAAAAAAGGTCAAATGTGTATTATGATATGTTTTCAAGAATGTGAATAGACACCCAGTCACTATGCTGTGTCCACACAGGCCAGGACGACCTAGAATTAATAACTAGAGATATCACTGTTGTGATTAAATAATTCGCAATGGCACTTTGTCACAGATAAAGAGTTTGCTCCCCTACCTATGATACATGACATTTATGCAATACAAATATGTAAATTCAAAAGGGTATAACTCTGCAACACCTTCCTGGATACACACAAAACTATGTCTTGTGTATCTACTATTGATGGTTATTATGTGTATACAAATTCATTATAATCCCTTTCAAACTGACGGAGGAATTTGCTCCACAATCTAGCCATGGCACATAAAATCTAAACAACAGAAATGTCAGAGTTTTAGAGGGCACAACTCTGCAACACATTGAGGGACACACACTAAAATTGTATCTTACAAATCTTTTATTCATGGTTATAAATAACTTATAATATATACCAATATTCATGGCAATCCTTTCAAACCTGAGAAGGAGTTTGCCCACAAACTACTCATGCGACATGAAATTTAAACAATAAAAATATCTAAGTGCAAAGGGACATAACTCTGCAAGACCTTGCTGGATATACAAAAAGATGCGATTTGCATATCTACTATTCATGATGATTGATTGTGCCAATAGTCATTGCAATTCTTTAAAAACTGAGGGATGAGATCGCTCCACAACTACATGCATTTTATGCAATAGAAATGTCTACGTAATGGGCATAGCTCTGCAATACCTTTATATATTCAAACAAAAATTGTGTCATGCATATCTACTATTCATGGTGTTTGTTTTGCCAATATTCAATGAAATCCTTTTAAACTGAAGGAGGAGTTTGCTCCATAAACAAATACGCTACATGAAATTCATGCAATACAGAAGTTTAAGTTAAAGGGGAATAACTCTGCAACACCTTGATGGATACACATAAAAATGTGCCCCACTGTGTTCCTTTAATTGTTCGTTTTGTCCTCGTGTGTTTGCTTTGTATGCTGGTGTGTGTTGGTAGTGT